>JAODLL010007978.1:0-31501 GCA_026546735.1 Forbesichthys agassizii | reverse complement strand
ATATCATTCTCATATATTCACATTGAGCTGTGTGTTGCAGGAAGCTGTGTTGGACTACCTCCTTTCCAACCCTGAGCAAAGCTGCTGGATGCTTGACGGCTACGATGAGTTTTACCGCAAAATACGGGCGGAGCCACAGCGGGCCACCGAGCTGTTAGATTCACAGAGGCTACTGCCCATTGCGGAGCTCATCGCTGCTTTGCTAAGTCGTCAGATTCTCCCAGGGTGCACTCTGGTGGTCACGTGTCGCCAACGCGACGTCTCCGATCTAGAGGGCGTCGCCAACAATGTCGCGCTGCTGCAGGGTTGGGATGATGACGCCGTCAAGGAGTTCGTCCACAGATACTTCGCGGATAAAGGTGAACCATTGACATTGCGCCTGAACCAACTACCTTTCTAAAAAGGTGGAGTCGGCGATTGTAAGCTAATGCAGGTTTTGTCAAATTTGTAAAAATATCTCATGGCCCGCTAAGCTAAGTGTTTCTACATGGCCCAGGCTCTGTAAATGGGAACACGGACAAAGAGGTGCAGAACGCACCACACAAAGCTATCCCAGTCTTGGCAGTGCCTGTACAATGTGGAGGGGGGGGGGGGGGTGGGAGGCTAGCAAGATACACTGTACGAGAGGGATACCTAAACAACCAAAGCCTAAAATGTAAACAAGCCATCGATTTTCATCTGCTAAGCGATGTGCGACGAGCGGATCACTTGCAGCGTGTCAGGGAGCACTCTATGTTAAATGTAAATGCACCTTAAAATGTGTACTCTGAGCTGTAAACATAGTGACATGATTGGTCTGTGTTGAGACACATCAATGCTGCTGCTGTTATTATTAACTAGATTCCCGTGTTTATAAAAATCTGCATTTTAATGGCTAATAACAGAACTACACGTAATTTCCATTTTAAATTACCCCAAGACCTGGCTGGTTTTCAATGGTACACTTAGTACGCTCATACGTCATCACGTTCAAATGTTAACGTTAATGTTAATGGGGGTCCCCCTCTCAGCCCTTCCCCTTCCCTTAGCTCAGCTCCTTGACGCATTTTTTATTGTAGCGATCCAACGCTTGCATCTTTCCCTATGAAGACCAGGGCAGTGACGGCGCTGTTGGGCGGCAAGCTCTGGACCTTCTGCTGTCCAGTCGACACCTGCAGGCCATGTCCTCTGTTCCTGCCCTCTGCCACCTCTGCTGCATCTGCCTGGAGCACAAGTTGCTGGCAGGAAGTGGCGACGACAGACCAGCAGATGGACGTGAGTAATTATCGCTATAGAAAAGCGAATAAAAGAATGAACGTCCCAATGGCCTGTATATGGCAAATGTACTGTATCTACTTGGTGGCGGATTTACAGGACAAGTCATGGAACACTGTTGCACTAACTTAAGGTTGAAGGTGATCTATAATTTGTAACAATTAAAGGTATAGTCACTGATGCATGTTTGATGCTGGTGCGCTTACTGTGACATCTAGTGGCATAACATCATATAGCGTCACTTTAAAGTCCTGCTTTGAGTGACATCTAGTGTCAGAAAGTCATATTTTGACGAGTGCTGTCTTCTGGCGTTCCGACGTGGACAGGCAATGTGATGAATGACAGGAGCAGACCACCCTCGCCACTCCCACTGCCCACCACGTGTACACAGGTATACCTCACTGCTCTCACAGCGTTTCTGAGCCGAGGGACTACCGCTGAAGTGAAGAGAAGGGCGTCAACCACAGACATGGCAGCACTCCCACAGAGGTTAGAGGCTCACTAGCCGACGGGAAAGACTAATAATAGCTTGCACACTGTCCAACAAACGCCGACCGAGTCTCCCAACTGTTGGATCAGTGTGTGCCGTCAGTCGATGTAAGTTGGTGTTAATCGGTTGGAGTTTTTGAGTTTGACGTATACATTTGGGTCGAGCAGAGTTGTGGAGCGTCTCCACAGTTTTTCAACAAACAAGGGTGTTCTCCTAGCAACTTTCCGGTTTCCGCACACGATATTCATTGAATGTGACTAGGAGGCTATGAAACTGTCCATTACTCACTTTCTCTTGCTGTAGTTTTTGGATGTAGGAACGCGATTAAAGCAGAGACTTGTCAGTTACAGTTTGGGCAATTTGTACATGCAGTTGGTTTTCTGAACATTCTAAAGACTGCAACCAACTTCTGCCACCTTTAGAACATTACGTCAATTAGGCATAGTCTGGGCAGTGTGCAAGCACCGTATGCTTTTGTGTTATGTATGTTGTTTTACATTTCTGTGTTGTTATTTTTGAAGTGAAACTGTTGCTAAATATTTTCCTTATTTGCAAATCACAAACATTGCTTGGTTTTATGTCTGTTTAGTTCTGTGATGCTTCACACATACTGGACGGAGGTATGTGAGCTAAGCACACTGGCCTGGAAAGGTTTAGAGGATAGCAGGACTATCTTCATGAAGTCAGATATTTCTCCGCATGTTCTCAACTTCTCCATTAGAGCAGGACTTTTCACGCAGGTAAAACCAGGTTTTGTGTGTGTGTGCGTGGGTGTGTGTGTGTGTGTGTGTGTGCGTGTCTAAAACGGACTGGAAAAAGCGTATTTGCTACAACAATCCTTTGGTGATGATTCCTGTTTGAATCACAGCCCATTATTTAACTGTCATAACAAGGCACTGGATTGGTTGAGACGTTTCCATATCTGGTTACCGTTCCACCCACATTTAAGGCAAATTATCAGATGTCCCCACGGCAACCTATGTGATAGTATAATACTGTACGTCTCATAATCTCATAAATGTTCACGTGTGTTCTACTCCTTAATACGGATGTTTCTTTTCTCCCCTGTACGCTCTCTACCAGGTGGAGTTAAGGAGTGAGAAAGGGATGCTGGGCCATGCCTACTGTTTTGTCCATGTGACGCTACAAGAGTTTCTGGCTGCACTCAAAATAATGACCAGTGAGGATGTCACTGACGCGCAGCTTAAAAATAGGTTTGAACAACCAACATTGCTATGCCGTTTCATTACGCAGCAGTCAAACTGGACTCTTATTGTGTTAGACTAAAATTAAGGATGTCAGACATTGTTTTACATTTTAATTATGTCTAGATTTATGTAAAAAAAAAAGAAAAAATATTGTTAAATAATAGTTGGCACTACAAAATAGACCAATAACGGATAGGCTGAAAAATGTCCACGTCCATTATGGCCATTTAACAGGAAACATTGTTTCTCAACATATCGATCCACTGAAGTTACTCAGTCTCTCCTGCCTCTTAACCTCATACAGATTCAACATCACCTCTCGCTGGACCACCAGGGCCAACCCAAAGACCGCCTTCACAGACTCCCTGCCGATGTACATGTGTGGTCTGACCACACAGCGCTGCTCGACAGCTTTAGGACATGCAGTCGGCTGTTCTGCCGTAGCCCAGCTGCTCGTGCAACGTCGTCAACGTCTGGTTGTGGAACGCCTCAAAAAGCTGTGTTTTGCCGGCCTCACTGGACCAAAGGTAAGGCTGAGAACCTGAGAGTTCAAATTTGGCAAACTGAGGGAACCGTTCGTGGCAAACGCATTTGCGAAATTTGAAATTTGACCGTTTTCTGTTCCAACACATTCCAATATTCCAATATTATTTTATTTAAACTGTCACCCTTAATCCATACAGCATCAATGTGTTTGACAAAATACCTTCTCAGATCGTTTACTTGTGTGAAAAACTGCCCGAATGTTCGCAACTGTTCGCAAACATTTGTCAATTAATAACGCACCTCTGATTTAGCTTTGTTGTCATTTTGAGTGTGACAGATCATACTTTGACTAACACATAACATTTTGGTTTTTTCTTTTGTTTTCTGAACATAGTTACAATGAATTAAATAAAAATGTAATTATATATAAACAATAGTTTTTTACAGTTTCACATAAAAGCACTTTCACTTAAAGCATGTAGCATCAATCTATTTGAGTCAAACGATAACCGAGCGTGCTTACCCAAAAAGAAAAGAATGCACATTAATAATGAATGTGCAAAAAATATGTAAAGGCTAATTCAAAGGTAAAGGTGCTTTTATTGTCACATACACATACATGTTGTGAAATTCATCCTCTGCATTTAACCCATCCCTCAAGGGAGCAGTGGGCAGCCGCTGTGCAGCGCCCGGGGACCAAGTCCTGATAGGAGCCAGTGTCACTGGTCACATGACACTGGCTGGTGGGTGAACCTGACATGTTTTTGATAGTGGGGGAAACCGGAGCACCCGGAGGAAACCCACGCAGACACGGGGAGAATAGCAAACTTGTAAAATTGTATTTACCTCTGTCTGTCTGTGTGTGTGTGTCTGTCTGTCTGTCTGTCTGTCACCACGCGACCAGCTCCTACAGCTTTGCAACTATGTCCAGGAGACAGAGGACAAGGAGCTGGCCAGAAAGGTTTTCTGCAAGAGACCCGTCTTGGAGCTACGCAACATCCCTCTGTTTCCTAGGGACATGGATGCGCTGGTCTTTGTGGTTGGCTCAGCTGAAGATAAAACTGTTGGTTTGGACTTTGGGGCATGCTCAATAGAGCTGGACTGTTTGGATATCTTGTCCAGCTGTGAAAACTTGACCTGCCTTACGTCAGTATAGATTTTCAGTATAAACATACACCCCTCCCCGCACACACACACACACACACAGACACACACACACATAGAATGCTATCAGTACAACTGCCAATTTTAACATATTTCAGAGTATGTACAGTATGTGGGGATCTACTGTCTATATGGGCAAGTCACTGATAACAGGAATTGTAGATTTATTTATATGAATTGTCTTTGACTAAAATCCACTTTTATTTTTTCTTAGATTTCGCAGCCGCAAGTATGATGACATGTTTGCTGAGAAGTTATCCTCCATTTTGCCAAATCTGAAAAATCTGAGGAAACTGGAGTGAGTTATCTAATTGCCTATCCAACTGTGTTCCTTATGATTTCACAGTCTGGATGTTATCTATTTGATGTTGATGTACATTATTTGGCTGCTCCCTGTATCCTGACAATAAAGCTTCCTACAGTTGCACGTTTGCCCCTTTTGGTACTTTATAGCATAATTACAACAGTGTACAGTGTCCCGTATATTGATAAATTACTTTTTTTTGCCAGTCAAAATGTCTGGTAACGATGCTTACAGAATACAACATGTCGCTATAACAAGGACTGGTAGTGAAAATGTCCGTGGGTATGGAGGTCTAGCTTGCAAAGTGCTTCTTTGTAATCTAGTCATTGACTACTACACTACGTACTGTACACGACTACACTGACTTTGTTGTTCGTATTTCTCAGGTACACTGGTGCCAGTCTTACCGATGATGGAGCCGTCACCCTGGCCAGCGCGCTACAGAAATGTCCACTCATCAATGAGATCAAGTAACGTACTGTTGCACTGAAACACAGTGTACAGGGTATTTAAAGGCATAGTCAGCGAATGTAAGGCATTGTAAATGTTGTGAATGTCCCCTTACGGTACGCTAGCTACCCGCTGCCTGTGTGCGTGCTGAAAGAATAATTTGGTGTTTCTACACTGCCCTTGCACCGTAAATGGGAACACAATCAATGTGTTGCAGATTGCACCACACAACAATATCCCAGCCTTGGCAATGCCTTTTCAAATGTTTTGGGGAGGAGCTTCTTACTTGGTGAGGGGTTTTTGTTTTGATGAAGTTCAAACATCAACAAGCTTTCTCCAGAATGACTGACTATACCTTTAACAGGCTGTTCCCTACTGGGATAACGGTGTTCCCTGCTGGGATCAGAGGAAATGGTGTGTACAGTAGCACTATGAATAGACGTGATGCAATGTAATGTTTTGTATTGTGACATGATGCGTTCCAGTCTGAGTGACAACAACCTGAAATACAAAGGGATCAGAGAGACGTTCAACATCCTCGCCGGAATACCCAGTCTGACTGTTGTGTTGTAAGTACACTGGTGAATGATATTTACATGGTAGTAGTGGTGACGACACGATGCTGTAATTATTCTGATTGAATATTGTTCGCTTGCAAATGCATGACCTGCCTAACTATTGACAAACTATTGACAAACATGTAAGTTGCTTTGGATAAAAATATATACAGTATCAGCTCTCATTAAAGGCAGTTGTTTTCACAAAGAGCTCTGGATTTGTTTTCATATATCATTGTGCATGGGCCTTTCTACAATGTGAGTGTGTGTGTGCGTGCGTGCGTGCGTGCGTGCGTGCGTGCGTGTGTGTGTGTGTGTGTGCGTGTGTGTGTGTGTTTTACCCACTGTAGGCTGGGTCGCAACTGTAGGGCCCCCGAGGTCATGAACTATCTGATAGAGAGGACTGGTGACTGTAGAAACATTGATCATATCTTTGCAGAGTAAGGCATAGCACACGCGCACGCATACACACACACACACACGCATGCCCACACACACACACACAAAATCACACATACTACACATACATCCATATTTTAAAATTGAATAAACATATTTATATAATAATTAAATGAAAATCAAATTATTTATATGATTAAAGCTAAATATATTCAGCAATCCCTGCTTTGTTAATTAAGCTTATAAAGTAATGATTCATGGTTTATCTGTTCACAGTGAAATGAAGGACATTAGAGTAAATTTCTCCCAAACCTCAGAAACCAGGTAGGATTTTGCTCACGCATAAACAATCCAGCTTCCTGTATTGACTCACCCACAGTGTAACATTTTATTAATTTATTTTTCTATCTTTCTGTCTATCTGTATCATTTCCTCTGTCTTATCTACACTCTTACAAGCAGCTGTTGTCCAATGGTCAGGTATGATCTTTACACAATAACCCTTCTCTTTATGCTTCTGATTAGGGAAACACTTTGCTTCCAAAATAACATAACTTCTAAAATTGTACCTTTGTCTTCATCTGGTGATATTTAACTTGCTTGGACACATATAACTGGTCTATATTGAACTTTAGTACTCCTTGAAAGCTCTATAAATTAAATTTACAACGTATACTAAGAATTACCGTAGATAAATGGACTGCATAAATATTACGCTTTTCCAACTTTCTGGCCACTCAAAGCGCTGTACATTATTTACTCACGTTCATCCATTTACACACATTCATACACTAATACACATGCAAAGCGCCACCTGACCACTAGGAGCAGTACAGGGCCAGGGTGCCTTGCTCAGGGAGCAACACACACTGTTCTAGTTGCAGTTATAAAATTGTGCAAAAAAGCTATTTTGGCGCCAAAATAGTGCATGACATTCGCTCTGATTTTCAGCAAATGTATGATGTCCTATATTATATAAAATCGATTACGTTATGCACCAACTCATCAGGAACATCAACAATGTCAGACACCATGGTCCAGGCATCCTTTTTCTTATTCATATCCCTATACGCAGGACACATTATAATTAATGGCCACAGGAATAATCAATACGATTTTAGCCTGGGAACTAATGTTTGGTGGGAACCATCGTTACGGTTCTTGGGAACAAATGTTTGGTGGGAACCATCGTTACGGTTCTTGGGGGCTAATGTTTGGTGGGAACCATCGTTACGGTTCTTGGGAACAAATGTTTGGTGGGAACCATCGTTACGGTTCTTGGGGGCTAATGTTTGGTGGGAACCATCGTTACGTTTCTTGGGAACTAATGTTTGGTGGGAACCATCGTTACGTTTCTTGGGAACTAATGTTTGTCTGCTATCTTTGCCTCCAGCTTGGTGAACCAGACATGGAACAGCGATAAAATGCACAGACTAGGACGTTCTCTGCAGCATTGCCATGCCCTCTCTGTCCTGGAGTACGTAGACCTACTCACACATTACTCTTCATGTTCAGTAAAAATAACAATACAGTCATATAATCTGAGATATTGAGACTGAAATACATGAAATATCTCTGTAATCTCATAGAGATATAGTAAAAATAACAATACAGACATATAATCTGAGATATTGAGACTGAAATACATGAAATATCTCTGTAATCTCATAGAGATATAGTAAAAATAACAATACAGACATATAATCTGAGATATTGAGACTGAAAAATCTCTATAATCTTTTCTATTATTCATAGTGTACAACACAACACACATGGTTTGTTACTGACTGGAACCTGGTTGTGTTGTCAATGTTGTAACACACACCTCAGTGGATATACAACATCAAGTGTGTGCGTTTTGTCTCCCCCAGTCTGTCCGGAGATCAGATGGATTTGGACTCACTCAGAGCTCTGACTGAACTCTTGCCTGACCTGAAGATAACAAACAATGTTATGTAAGACTGAATCAAAATATTCCCATTGTATTACCTTACATTGTAATACAAATTGCATATTTTTGACGTATACTATTATAATATGACATATAAACCAGTTTCAGATCATTATACTTTGCAATAAACTACATTAATTCGGATTAGCAAATTGCTTATTATGCTTTGTCTGTGAAAGATGCTCTATATAAAACTTTACTTAACTTACTTACTATTATAAAGTCAGATTCTATGAATATGAATAAGTGTCTGCTAGAGCCTAAGCAATATAACGATGTAAGGGGCTGATGAATGCATGTGTGATAAGGCTTTGGCGATGATGTATGTTGGTGATGGACGTATAATTGTGTTTTATTTGTGTTTCCAGTGTGAAAGGCAGCTGTATCACAGCGGAGGGTTTGCAGGTTATGGTAGCGCTGATGTCTTCTTGTTCTGACGTGGTGGAGCTTATTGTCAGGTGTAGTGGAACTTCGCAGATGACTCAAACAACTACAGAGAACGGGTTAGCGAAGCATTTCCTTTATTGAAGCACTATTAGCTAAATAGTGAAATGAAACAAATGCCTTGATCGAGTTAAAATATAAACAAGCTTCTCACTGACTACAGCTTTAATGTGGTGTTTTCCAGGCCGGTGAATCCTGACAGTGTGTGTGTTGTGTTTTCTGGAAGGGCGCAGAATCAAACCCAGGACATAGCCAGGAAGCTCTGGTGAGTGGATAAACACAGGTTAAACATGGCTATTTGCTTTTCCGTTGAGTGGTGCGTTTTGCTTAAAAATGTAACAATAACTTAGTTCTATGTAATAACTGTTTATAATTCATGGCTATGACTGTGGTTTTTCCACCAACCAAAATGTTCTTGGTTTGAATCCATCTTTGCTTAGCCTGATTTCAGCCAGATTGAAACTGATCTTCAGTTTACCAGTTTAACTTAACTCCTTAAATTATTGTGAATGTGTCCGAGTAGCAACTGAACTTACCATTCGGGTAAAGGTGCTATACAGGCGTGGTCTAGTTGTGGACTTGTGACTAACAATCCATCTGACAATCCATCTGATGTGTCAGGGTAATATTTGCTTGTAGTTTCTTACTTGTTGAAGGGACTTGGCAATAACGCTAGCTAATACGACACATCATACTCCCAAAAGAGACAGAGACAGTGGAGATGTTTGGCAGGGCTTGCTTGATTCTTTATGAGAATGTGAATCCAAAGCAGCATAATCATGCTTACTGCGTGTGAGGAGGATGACCATGACGAAGCTGTTTGTTTGTCAGTCTCACCTGCTGCAGTCTACGACCTGTCGACATGGAGACGGTGTGGAGAAGTTTAGGACATTCATGTGACGTTGCTCTCTTAGAGTATGATCAAACACACACACACACACACACACACACACACACACACACACACACACTTGGGTTGCAGGATATTGACAAAATGTGATATTTTTAAACATAAGTGAAAACACAAAAGGTATGGAAAATTGCATTAAAATATAGTAATAAAATAAAAACAACATGTTTCCTCAATCTTACACATATGAATTTATTTCAATTCATATATGACTGGTACAACAACAGTAAACTACCGAGGAGGCGTTCTTTTTGGCTACCAATGTTTCCTCTTGGATCTCGATCGTGCTGTTGTCTCCACAGTTAAGCCACACAGCCAACAAAGTCATCTCTCCACAAAATAAACAGAATATTGCATACTTTTTGCAACATTTTTCCATATGATAGAGCGCAACGCAATATTGCGATAACGATATTCAATATATTGTCAGTATACGGTGTACCCCTCACACACACACATTCACACATAATTTATCAGAACCTTTAAATATGACTGCTATTATTTCAATCTAATTGTTTCCTTTAATGTGTGGTTCCATCTGTGTCCATCTCTGTTTTTCTCATCTCCGTAGTCTTTCCATTAACCTTATGGGTTACAAAGGTCTGAAAAAGCTGTTGGGCATTCTGTCTAAACTACAAAGTATTCAGGAAATCAAGTGAGGCAACCTACCTAAGTTCTTTCTTCTTAAGTGAAATCAAGTAAACGTTCAAAACTACTTGGGCAAGGTTTGATTTTTGAAACCTAAAGTATGTGTGTGTGCGTGCGCGTGCATGTGTGTGTGTGTGCGCGCGTGTGTGTGTGTGTGTGTTTGCGTGTGTGTGTGTGTGCGTGCATGTGTGTGTGTGTGTGTGTGTGTGTGTGTGTGTGTGATAGTCTCAGTGAAAAGCACAACAAAATGGAAGATGTGCTCCTGCTGGCTGGTGCCTTCCAGTCTCATCAGAACCTGACAGAGGTTCACATCAGGTAAGAGTTTTATAAACGGTAGATCAGCATCACACAATGAAAACAGACCGTAAGGAACCTGCCACCTTATTATGTTATATGCTCTATGAATATGTCTATTGGGAGTTGCCAGTAATTAGATGTCAAATATACATATATCATTGTCTATGCTTTCCTTTTGTTTTCTCAGTGACAGCGGCAGAAATGTTAAGCTGCAGTTTCACAAAAGGTAGCAACCATATTCCTGCTATACATGGTGAAATGTGAACGTGTGCATTTCCGTCGGTCAGTCTGTTAACCATAATGCTTGTATTGCCATCTTTTAACAAACGTTTAGGTCAAGCGACGTACAACACAAAACATTCAGGTGAGTTGATTAGGAAATGTCTCTGGTCCGTGTATCCCTCTTTTGAACTGTTACGTACCACAACACAAACACCTGACAGTACCTCTTTAACCTTCCTCTCTCTGTTGTAGGGTGACCGGTTGCACCATTCTGCCAAAACACATGACCCAGCTGTGTAGTAAACTGGTACACTGTCCGTCTCCCCTGCTGCTTAAGTAAGTCTGACCATTACAGGGGCGTGTCCAGGCAAAAGTACTATACATCAAAATGGGACGATTCAGACAGATATGTCTGTACTTTTGTCTTTCCTTGTCAGTTTTTCTCACAACTCACTCGGGGAAGAATCGTTAAGGTCACTTGTGAAGCACATACCTAGCATGAAATCACTGCTGAATCTCAAGTAAGAACCCAGCCTGCCTCCGTCTAGTGCCTGTTACTACAGTATCCCTGCCTGTACGTTACCCGTCTAAACGCGGCCTCGTCTCCTCACAGTGTCAGCCACAGTGTCACGAGCGTCGACGAGGCGTTGGTGCTCGTCAGCTGTCTGACTCGGGGCGAGCGAGTCACGTCGGTGGACCTCAGGTACCCGCGTTGCATGCCGTACAGGATACCAAGTCTCAAGCAGACACACGTTATCAGCATGCAAAACCACACCTGCAACATCAGCCTTAAATACAGCAGGTTGTGGCTTATTGACTCTTGGTACTCTATTTTCCCCCACTCGTCTCTGTTCAGCTTGATGGCCGAGGAGAGGTTCTTAATCTGCTTTGGGCAAGACAGACGTCCTGACAAAACACTGAGGTAGGAACTAAGGAAGTGGTTTCTGGATAACAGGAGCTTATGAGGTCATGCCGTGTGCAGCGAACGAGGTGCGATGAGCCAATGCGTGCTGCTGACACAGGTCTGCCACGCCCGACTTTTACCCTTGTTTTAATGATCTCCGTGCTCTGCCTTGTGTTCCCCGCCCTGCCGCTCCGCCATGCAGTCTTCGACACTGCAGGATGGAGGACGACCATCTGACCAAGTTGGCGAAGATCGTGAGTTCCTGTCCCAACCTCACCAAACTGGAGTGAGTACGGCGCGTGTCCAGAGCCCTTCGTCGATATGGGTTCTGTTAGTTGACAAAACCTGAAAATTAAGCTAAAAATGTAAATGTAAAAATAGACCAACACACCATAATTCAAACAGGCCTTCAAAACTCACCTATTCGAGCTAGCCTTCTTCTCTTTCTGTTTTCTTCCCTCCATTAATTACAAAACAAATGCATTTTAAATGGTAGCTCTGAGTGCAATATATTGAGCAATATAAGTTTAATGTATTATTATTATTTATTGGTCTATTATTGCTTTGCATTTGGGGTCTACAGGTTAAGGAACAATGGGCTTGTTCCTCACTCTGTTGAAGACTTGGTGCTGCTACTCAATCCTGGTGACAGAAAGCTCTTGGTCAGGTGAGTGCGACAGTAACCGGTTACGAGACAACAAGCAGACGGGTGTTATTGGGCCACGATAAAAAAGCTTTTTAAATGATGGTGGAGTATAAGATTGGTCTGTTTATGAGCGGCTGCAAAAAGAAGATGTAAATACATACAGTCAGTTATTTTCAATACACTTCCAGCTCATTGTGTCAATAGCTTAGTGTGTCAAAAACCACCAGCTAAGCAAAGGAGGTAATTTTAGGGCGGCAATGGCACACATGGGTAGAGCAGGGAAACCATAACGTTGCTGGTTAGACACACATGGTGTTTATTCATTTTGATGTGGCCAGCTATTGCCTACAGTATCTGACACGGGGCACTGCACACACTAGACTTACATGTGTACCCGCTGTTTTCTCAGCATTGAGGAACACTGGCTTAGATCGGACGCAGCTATTCATTTGGCGGGCCACTGTCTGAACTGCTGTAGCACTACCCGCTCTGTCAGGTGACACGCACACACACACACACACACACACACACACGTTGTTTATTGTGTATTGTTTGTGTAATATACATTATACACTATATTTGCATTCATATTACAGGGTACAACAAAACACTCTACACTTGACGTTTAATCGCAATACCAGGTACAGTGCATTCATCAATTGTAATAATTACGATCAGACAAATACAAATATACGAAATGTATTGCCACATGTATACTGTAAGCCACTTATGAATGCATTAGAATACAGACATTTCGTTTTAATGTTTGTGTTGTTGTTTTTTGTTTTTGTAGTGCCAACACAGTTTCTGTTCACCACGTGTCTGCAGAGAAGATAGGGTGAATTATTTTAGTTTTATTTGTGGATGTTTAAAAGATGCAGTCATATTCAGGAAGTAAACCTTCTAGCTCTTTCCAAAATGTGCGGATAGTAACTGCTGGAAATTCCCCTTACATTCCCTTTAGTTTTGTGGGCTGTGCAGTGGAAGATCGCCACCTAGTGGCTATTGGCAGCATTCTTAATAAGTGTCCTCGTCTTGCAGAGCTTGAGTGAGTAACTTTTATTCAATCCAACAAACATAAGCAGGACAAGGTGTCATTGTATTTTCTGCATCATGGAATAGAAATTACCCTGCTTTTACCTGCTTTACACAAAGAAAGAAGGAGACAGATCACATGACTTCAATATGACTGAAATCTCCTGCGGTGGTCACAGTTGAACCAACGTCATTGGAATATTAACAAAGATGGGGCGTTGTGATGCATTTCAATGGATGCAAAAATAGAACGCTTCCAGGTTCTTAAGTGGGCGCCAGCATTCACCACCAGCATGTTGCTGTGGAGGCTGACAGCTGAATCTACCTACCATGGATGGCTTGAAACAAAAGTCAATTTACCACAAAACAAGTTTTCTGCATAAAAACTGTTACTTGGGAATTAATGTAATATACTCAAAAAATCCATCTACGCCCCCAGAGACTTGAAAAGTCCCCCCCCCCCCCCTTCCCTTTCCCCTGGCAATCGAATGCATACGTGCTATACTTTGCACTCTCTCTACAGTTCTCTGTTTGACTGCATTTGATGATACCATTTCGTGTGCTCTGTTCTTTTCTCTATGCAGTTTGTCCCAGAACACACTAGGAAATGAGGTTCCTGGGTTCCTGAGCTCTGTTTTGCCCTCTCTGTCTCACCTTGCCACACTCAGGTAAAGTTTGATCAGAACTTGCCATATCCGAATGCTCCATACAACATTCTCAGAGTATATGTAATCTATGCACCAGATAATACATGATTTAAAGTATGCGTATAATGAACCCTACATGGCCAAAACGTTCACGCTTTGCGTCTTTACCTCTCTCAGTCTGTCAGGTTATCAGGTCAGTGACAGCGGAGCTGAAACCCTGTCCAAAACCTTTCGGAGCATTTCCGGAAGGCTCAAATCGATTGAGTAAGAACAATGATACACCTGTCACATAAAATGTTGTGTTTTTAACCCCATGATCCATACATAGAAGTGTTTTAAAGTGTACATTTGATTATAAATAATCCAGAAAACCAGAAACCTCTTAAAGGTATAATCAGCTATTATAAGGTAATTGTAAAATAATTATTCTTTTTGTCAAAATATCTTGCCATTCTCTGTGAATGCTGAAAATAAGATATATAAATATAGTGGTGAACACCCATCACGACAGCAATGCCCTAGGCTTCGCAGTGTGTTTCAATGTGTGAGGGCGAAGCTTCTGAGAAAGTTTGTTTTTAGTTGAGCTCAAATTTAGCAAGCGTTCTTGAGAATGAAACCTATATCTTTAATATCTGTGTGACTTATTTCTCCCATAGCCTGTCCCATTGCCACGGGTGGACTGTCTCCGGAGGACAGGCACTCGTTACATCCCTGATGCAGTGCCCCAGGCTGGAAGCCCTTTGGTAAAACACACACCTTCAGCACACACTTAACATCTGTTTGCTCCGTAAGCTCTTTAAACGTACGCGCGTGTGTGTGTGTGTGTGTGTGTGTGTGTGTGTCTGTCCCAAGTTTGGACTCGTTCCATTTGGATGATGACTGCATCATAAGTCTGGCCCAAGGATTACCTCAGACCAGTTCACTGCGCAGGCTGAAGTTAGTAACAGTCTACGTAGCTCCACCACATTGCATACAGTATGGCCTGTCTGTCAGCTACACCAGTAATAATGAATGGGCTGGGCCCTTATGATTGCCATTGGCCAATTACCCAGCCTATTATCTAGCTATTTTAATTAATCGATCCCAAGCCCCGCCACTTTCTATCTGTTCTCTAATAACAGTTGAGCATTTTCTGAATTCGACAGAATCTCCGGCAACTGTTTGTTTACCTGTAATAGCTGTTTTGTCCATGCCAGAGCCATGGAAATAACAGAGTTACGCCAACGGAAGTTCGAAATTCTCAACGGTCACATGTTCATGGACAGGCAAAACCTATGGCAAAAGAAATTCCAGGAAGTGCTTGGTGGGCAATTTGAATATATATATATATATATATACTGTATATAAAGACATACTAATTAGTAATCAATAAATGCACCGATTTACATTTAAAATATAATTTATAATTTTAATATTTAAGATAACTTCCTTATATATATTCTATATATTTAGGGTTTATATATATAACTATTTTGAGGCTCTATTGCTGTGAAAAAACAATCCATTGGCGTGAACGAAGATGAAGCGACTCTCTCTTTACATGGCTCTGGTCCAAACTAGTTACATTAACAACATGGTGAAAGGTTGGTGAAAGGGACGGGGCTTAGGACCTTATTGTGTCATGTGACTTTGTGTTACAAAAGGATGGCTTTACATTTTCTTACATATAATAGAAATAACCGTTTTATGGCAAAATGTGTTAAATGAAAATGAATAAAAACATACTTGGCCGTACTAACACTGGTAGGATATTCAAGGGGAGGCATTTGCCTGAAGGTCCTATACTGTACATCTTAATTTACATTTACAATTGTTGTCGTAAATACTGTGTGTGTGTGTGTGTGTGGCGTGTGTCCTAGCCTGAATTCAATAAACACTGGGAGAGGTCCACCTGGAGTTAAGGGTCTTCTACAAGCTATGGAAGGACTCCAGCACATGGAAGAGATTGAGTGAGTTACACATTATGCCTGATCGATATTGTAGTGTCGTAGAGAGTGTGTGTTTATGCTGAGGCATATGGTACAACATGCCATGTTGCCACCCTTCCTAGTCCCTGTTTCAGCAAAGACATGCTATGCTCTGCCAGGTTGGATAGCTGGATGATGGCGGATGAAGGGGTGGAACATCTTATCAGTCTTATTCCTCAGTGGACAAACCTTACCAAGATCAGGTATGAATGGGATTAATATGCCTCCTTTATGTATGTTATGCATGTATATATATTTTAAAGGTATGTAAAAATCATTTATTTTATAAATATAAGTAACAATCACTAGAAATACTTTTTTAGAAATAAGAATGATGACACGAATGCCCTGGGTCACTACCCACTGTACATTAGGTTTATGTTCAATGTTTCATCTAAGCCAATTACCTATTTGTACTGTATGTAACTTTATTGTGCATGCATTTTTATGGTTTGTGTGTCTAAGGTTGTCAAAGAACAACATCAGTGACCAGGCAGGAGAAAAGCTGATGGATGCCTTGGTGCTTTGTAGTCAACTTGAAGAGTTACAGTAAGAACACCATTTACACAAAGTACTTCCTCATGTACTGGTTCACGGCTTCACCTCTGCATTTTGTTTACACAAACCGTATTTTATATTTTTACAACCGGTTGGTTATCGACCATTCTGTGTTCCAAAATGTCTAGTTTCAGGTACCCCAGCCTTGTGATTTTCAGTACTTCAGTTAATAACTGCATTAAGGTGATATATATTCAGTATATGTGAAAAACAAATGCAACTTGCAACTGGACTGTATAGTTTTTTCACTTTACAATGTAAAGCTATAACAGTATGATGATCGTTGTTTTTTTGCCAGACTGTGTCTAGCAGGACCGGCCAATATGAGCAAATGTCCCTAACTGTCTAACTGACGACTTTGTTAAAAAGGGCATGTGCTACATTCTAATCTAGACAGTAGGTGGTGGTAATGCACCATGTAGACAGTAGGTGGTGGTATTACACCATTTAGACAGCCTATGGTGTTGGCTCATGCCTGTGGCTGGCTGAACTAGGCTTGCTTAGTTTGTTTCTCAATGTTTTTACTAAAGATGAACTTAGCTTATAAGCATTGTTTTTGTGGGAAATGTTTACAATTGGAAGCTCTTTTCCAGTCTCTCCAGTAACCACGTCGGTGAGCGGACTGCTGCCAGGATGGCTGTCATTCTGCCTTCGCTCACACACCTCACCGTGATAGAGTACGCTCCACCTGTTAGCATGCGTCACGCGCTACCCAATGTGTTACAGACCGCTGTGCAGTGCGGCCCAGCAGCTTGTTCACACTTACGCCTTGTGTGTGTCTGCGTGTGTGTGTCTAGTGTATCGGAGAACAATCTAGGCTCCCAGGGGTGCGTCAGTCTGTCCATGGCTCTTCGCCATATGCAGAATCTCACCCAGCTCAAGTAAGCCTTGTAACCTTGTAACCACAACACACAGTATTATTCGACTCTATAGCTTCGTTAACTCCAATGTTTTCTACCATGTTCGTAAGTATTACACTTATGTTGCCTTTCAGCCTGACCTCCATCCAGACATCAGAGTTGTGCGCAGTAGCAGCTAGCTTAGCCTACATCCCCGGCATACAGGACGTCAGGTAAGATGCGTGGGGGAAACACGTGACAGACTCGTCTCTAGGAAGAGACCTGGAAATGATCCTGTTTCATAGCAGACACTGTTATGGTCTGTGCGGTGTATTGACAGTATACAAACATGTATACACGTGTTATGTTCGGCAGCTTATACAGCACAGTGCCATCAGTAACACAGTATTTACTCATTGTTATTATTATCTCAACAAAGCAAACAGTGAATATAGTGTATTAATAATAATAGTGTAGTGTATGGTAAGTATGTTTATATAGCACTTTTCACGCATATAAATATCACAAAGTGCATTACAAACATAAACATAAATGGTATTAAAACAAAAGCAAAACAGAAATTAACAATGAGATGATAAATACATAAACAAGAACAGAAATTGGGAACTAAAAAATGATTGAAAATGGCAATACAACAGCGTTTTATATTGAAAGAACTTGTCCCTCTACATATTTGTAAATCATTGATGAGGCTTCCTTGGAGTGTCGCTTTTTCTGTATTGTGTTAATTGTTGCTACATACGTATGTTGTCATTTATTTATTATCTAATTTACCTGTATTGTATTGTGCAATTGTATTTTGTATATGACTTGCTGCTGCCTTGGCCAGGAGTTCAGGACGCTCTTGAAAAAGAGATTTCTAAACTCAATGTGCCTTCCTGGTTAAATAAAGGTTTAATAATAATAATAAAAATATACAATAGATGCAATATTCATATATGCATGTGAGGTCACTGTAGGTTAGCGCCGCCATATTTGTGTCATGTAAGCAAAGGAACTCCGTCTCTACGATGGAACTATCGGAGACAATGAAAGAAGATGATTCATGAAACAAAATGTTCATACAGTATGCCTGGGTTGTGTTTTGTTGTTGACTGTAACACTAGTCTTCAGAGAAACCCAGGACTACAGTTGTATTAAATATAAAGATGGAAGATCGTCAGAATTTAAATGGTTTACTTGACTTCAATCAGAAGATACTGGCAGACAAGATCTCTAGACTGTGCAGTAAACATTCTGGTACCGTAAAACCTCAATTTACCTAATCATTTATTTTTTTCTTTAACCTTTCTTTGCCACGAAAAAGCTAACAAATGCTAACACATAGTTACCAGTTTCCATATATGTATTAACATTAGTAGTATCATGCAATGATGCAAACACACCGTGAACTTATTATGCTAAGGCTAGCTAATGTTAGATTCAGATATTGTGAAGTAAACTAGCTAACATAATCTTGTTATACTTTTATTGACTCCAATTCATAACTGCTTCGAGGTGATGTCAGTCTCAATATTAGTAATCGTGCTTAAATTATGATGTACCTGTGTTAGGGGGTCCCACTAATATGCTACCTGTGGGGAAAATGTTGTATTAGGGATCACAATATAAGATATATATGAAACCCTTATACCTCGGAATATGTGTCGGAGGAAAACATGAAAGGGAAATTGCTCAGTTTGGACAATATCTTAGTATGAAAACATTTAAGTTTATTCCATATGCATCTCTCGCTTTCTCTCTCTCTCTCTCAACCAGTAGGCTGCCTGTATTGTGCACTGTTGAAAATACCACCAAGGACAGCAGCAACTACATCCAGTGGAACTAGAAGCAACAAGTGGGCTTGCTGCCGTGATGATCCATATGGCCTGGTCAGGAACAAATACACCATCCCGCTGTCCGTCTCTCTGCCAAGCAATCGCTGGACCACAAAAGGACAGCGTACCTTTTGTGATAAGAGAACTGTGCGCTCTGTAATATTTGGTCTCCCCACAGAATGAAAGGCAGCAGTTACTTACTATGTAAAATGTATACATTATTATTTCACTTCCTGCAATAAAAATTACTTTTTCCAAGTTTGGTTCCTTGGGGTTTTTGTTTAAATACCACTACGACCTCTGGACTACAATGCACAGCCAAGTAATCTGCACAATCTAAGATATTTTAATATGTAAAATGAATCCCAAGTCGCAACCAACTATTTCTTTCTCTCAATTACATGCGCTGTATTCGCTGTCTAAAATAGTCGGAGTTGGGTACAAATATGGCGGCCTGTATCTCGGAAGTGACGTCTTTGCTACCCATGAAAAGATGCATGTGTCTCAGTCTCTCTCATCTCCCTGTGTGTCTCTGCATAGAATGGGATGGAATGGCTGTGGAGATGATGTAGCAGTGGAGTTGGCCAGAGTTATTCCTCGCTGCCAGCGGCTGACCACACTTGAGTATGTTGATGTTCAGTGTGAACACATGCACTAACACTACTGTAATACTTGTGGGGTCAGTTTGGGTGTGCTGTTCGTGCCAGAGTGACCAACACAACCGCTTGGCTACCTTGTGACCAATGCTGGTTGATGAATGGGATGCCATTTTTAAGTCAATCTGAAGCTATGGCATTTATTGGGACGTGTGTGCATAGCGGGAGGGGGGGGGGAGTTGTCAACCATACCTTATCTAAGATTGGCCACACAGATCTCAACCATACCTTAAGCCTATCCACTCTTCTTCCAGACTCTGGGACTTGATTGTCAAATAAAATGCTAAAATAACTTTAATCTGAAAAGATTACTTTGGACCACTTAATACCTAAGACTGGCAGACTGCACGTACTGTACTCAGCCAGAAAGAGACAGCTGTGGGTATGGTGTCTGTGACGTCTGAGTTTTTAAAGGACACTGGTTTAGTTAATTCAATTTGTCTCTTTTTTTCCTGCTCAATCTCCTGATTCACACTCCAGTCAATGGCGGTAATGCCGCTCTAAGATGGTTTGCCAACCGCCAATAAGTGCCATAGAAGAAGAAGAAGTTATTTTCTGAAGTGACATTCTGTCTGTATTCTGATATTTCACCCAGTCTGGAGTCCAACTGCATCAGTGTGTTTGGAGCCGAGACCTTGCTGAGAGCCTTACAGTCCTGTCCTGCTCTACAGCTCATCAGGTAATTCATTCAGGACCGCTATTAGTCAAAATAAATATTTTATTTGCATCGCAGCTGATTACACTTGGCAGTACGGCTCAGTTCTGGGAGCCCCCTGCTCTTTCATGTGCACACATGGAAAGCCCAAGGCAGGGAGAGCAGCAACATTTCAGCTCCAAGTGTTTTAAATTGAGATTAAAATGGCAATACCTTTTAAAAAAAAAATAGAAAAAGTTAAGAGCCATAATGTATAGTACAAATAAGATAACCCTTCCTGGAGGCAGATTTCCTTTGTCACACTAACTGGTTTGTCTTTTACAGAAGGTCACTGATTAGTAGCTCTGTGAGGATAACCTATTTTTTTACCATAAATACAGGGCAATAATGCATAATATTTTCATAATATAATAGTTTTATTTGTTAAAGAGTAACTGCACCCTAAAATTAGTTTTTTGAGCTGTAAACAAATTACTGTAATTGGACTAAACTATGATGAATCGCATCAATGCTAGTGTTAATACTGACAACTTCCCAAGTGTTTTAGAAATATTTTCATTTTATGGTCTGAAAATGAATCTACATGCCATCTGTTTATAAATGATAAAAGGACCTGTCTGGCATACGAGTGTACCTTTAATGCACTCGTGCATCATAAAGGCCCCGGCATACTTTATGTGTCTGCGGAACCCGAGGGTCCACGGATTGTGCCCGTGACATAAATATCATAAATAACGATATCATATCACGCATACAGTTCGCACGGACTATCCGCGCACCTCCAAAATGTTCTGTCTGTGCAGACGTGTGCATTGACTGAGCATGTGCGACAGGCTGAAGCCCACTACAGATGGCAATGTATGCCCTACTAAGCACAAAATTAGTGTTCTAGACATATAAAAAAAAATATCTTAGTTACACCAACACTGTTCATGAGAAACAATGTGTGCACATAAAAATTGTAGTTATAAATATTGCCAATTTCAAAGAACTTTTTACGTATGCAGAAATAGCCAACGTGTCCACCTTTAAATGGTCTCTCAGTCCAGTGGGCGTCACAATTATGGGGAAGACTGCTGACTTGGCAGTTGTGCAGAAGACACAGATGTCACCGACACCCTCCACAAGGAGGGAAAGCCTCAAAAGATCATTGCTAATGGACCTGGCTGTTCAGAGTGCTGTACCCAGCATATTCATATTGTAGAAAGTCAAGTTGAAGGAAAAAGTGTGATAGGAAAAGGTGCACAATCAACATGGATAACCGGAGCTTTGAGAGGATTGTCAAGCAAATGCCAGTCAAACATTTGTGGGAGCTTCACAGGGATTGGACTGAGGCAGGAGTCAGTGCGTCAAGAGCCACCATGCTCACACATATCAAAGAAATGGCCTACAACTGTCCCATTCCTCATGTCAAGCCACTCCTGAAACAGAGGCAACGTCAGAGGTGTCTTATCTGAGCCAAGGAGAAAAATGACTGGTCTGTCGCCAAGTGGTCCAAAGTCTTCCTTTCAAATGAAAGTTATTTTTGCATTTCATTTGGCAATCAAGGTCCCAATCTGGAGGAAGAGTCAATCCATGTTGCTTGAAGTCCAGTGTGTCGTTTTTAGTCAGCGATGATTTGGGGAGCCATGTCATCTTCTGGTGTTGTTCCACTGTGTTTAGTCAAGTCCAGAGTCAACACAGCTTTCTGCCAAGAAGTTTTAGAGCACTTCATCCTTCTTTCTGCTGTCAAGCATTATGGAGATGCTGATTTCATTCTCCAGCAGGACGTGGCATCTGCCCACAATGCCAAAGGTACCAACACCTGGTTCAATGACCATGGGATTACTGCGCTTGATTGGCCAGCAAACTTTCCTGACCTGAACCCAATAGAAAATACTGTGTAAATAGGGTATTTTCAAGAGGAAGATGACAAACACAAGACTCAGCATCCTAGATAGAAAATATTTAATAATAGACATAAATCATTCCACTGTGCCAAAAATTCATAAAATGTTTTAAAGGCTGGTATTTGAACTGGCGATCTGTGTTAAAAGCGCTATGCTTTACTTGGTGAGCTAACTAGACATAATGAAGCCTAATTGAAGTGACATCTTTACTAGTCTAAGATTATTTTCTGTCAACTGTTTACCTGTCTACAGGGACACTGATTGAAATGACTAAAATTATATTTTATACAGTAGGTCCTGATATAGGACTACAACTGGGTAGGGACCTCAGGCTCTGACCTAGACATCAATGCACAGCAGCTAGCTAAAATAATGTTAGCTTTGCTAATGAACAAATCATTAATCTCACCTCAACCTGTCTTTTACACTAATGTTAACCCACCATGGGCAACTGAGAAATCACTGCTGCAAACAGTTAAGAGAGCTACACTGTTTGCAGCAGTGATTTCTCAGTTGCTTAATGACCAATAAAAATGTGCGCTCTAACTCTCTCTTCACGTCTGTAACTCGCTCTAGCAGAGAAATTACCATTGATTTCTCTCTCTCTCTCTCTCTCTCTCTCTCTCTCTCTCTCTCGCCGGCCCCTCTAGCTCGCTTTTTCGGGTAATTGCATACAATTTGCGGGCTTCATGGAGCTGGTATTAAAATGCGGGAAAAAAGATGTCTGTGAATGTAAACACTAAAACTATGAATGTAAACACCTGACAATTTTCTTTATATTTTTCTCTTCCAGACTCTGGAGAAACAATTTTTCTTCCAGTGAAGTTCAGACTCTAAAGAGACAGGACTGGAGGCTAAACTTTTTATCCACCTAATCCAACAGACATAACGGACATTAGCTGCATTTACATGTACTCTAAAGGCCAACACCTCCTGAAGGCGTCGATGTGCGTCAAGAGACCTCAAAGTTTTAAACTAGTTCTTTTTAACGGGGCAACGCCCACTGACAGGGTCTGACACACGTCAACTCCAAGATTTATAACTCTATTCTATTAAGCGTCAAGCCATGAACATGCAATGGATATCTGCAGGTTTCTGAGCTCCTTCGTCAATTTGTCTTTACCATTCAAATGTGGCATTCTTTGACGCACCGCAGAACTTCAGTGGGCGGCGGCCTTAATAGTCTGATTGGAATTTGCTTGAAAACCCAATCTGAATGGAAATGCTCCATATAAACACCATAATCGGAGGAGTAAAGACCACCGCCCACTGAAGGCTTCGACGTGCGTCGGAAGACGCCAGAATTTTAGGACTCGTTCTTTTTAACGGGGCAACGCCCACTGGAGGAGTCTGACGCGCATGACGCCAAGGTTTAGAACGTGGTTCTATTTCTTGGCGTCAATCCATAAACATGCATAGAATATCTGCAGGTTTCTCAGCTCCTCCGTCAATTTGACTTTACCTTTCGAACGTTGCATTCCTTGACGCAATGGTTACGTTCTTCTGCACATCCCCCAAGTATTAACATTCAGGCTAGCCTACTGTTGTTTTGGGAATTCCGAATTGATTGAAGACAAGGCAGTACTCTGCACAGCCACTGTACAAAGTCTGGACAAAACAATTGCGATAAATAATGGAATGGGAGCGACAATATGGTGATTTTATTTGGAGTTGTAAATCCCTCCACCAGTCACACAAATGGATATCTCCCTGACCACAACATGCCGAGTAGCCTGCAACAGAGGCTATAGCCTGTTTTCGCCTTTTGCTAGCGGGACACATTACATTACAGAGCCTACATAATGTGCGCATGTTGGCATCTTTTCGATTAATTACGACGACACATGTAAACACCAGATTGTAATTTATTTGATGACATCCCATATAATTAGGTAACCCAAAATTGTCAATTGGAAGTATTTTATTTAATGTAAACCCAGCTATTGTTCTATCCAGATGGTTTCTCTACAGTGAACATATAGAATTGTAACTAACTTAACAAGCATTATTCAGACTAGTTACACTTCTTTTGTCCATTTGTCTTTACGTTATTCAACATGCATTCCTTGATGTGCCACTAATTGTTGCAGCCAGTAACACTAAGTAATGTGTTTAGGCAGCATTGATACCATGAGTAACGTATAGCCTACTGGGATTAACACGTACTGTTAGTATAGGGCCTACCGATAAGTGGGTTTTTTTGTATTAACTATACAATGATACCTGAATGAAAACGTGAATACTGTATGTGATATTTTTATATTTGTACCAATTCATGGTATTTTGTTTACAAATGTGTTATACTGAGTTAATTTTGCTTTTTACTTGAAAAAACACATGTAGGACCACTGTTTAATGTATGTAAATCATATTCTGACTTGAATGTAATACATTTAGAGTGTTTTCTCGTGTTTACAGTATGGTTGACATTTAGAATAGGTTATATTTAATGAGAGGCCATAGTTGTCAAAACAAGTGATGAAATACATACAGACATACAGTTAAATTTAGGTATTGGTCTCTCTTTCCATCTTCGTATTTATTTCTGTTCTGTTCTAACAAGAAGGAATTGTACATTTCTATGGAAACGTCATGTTTATTTATTTGGATTGCATGTACATTTTAAAGGTTTTGTTTATGTAATTAAAAAGCAGGACACACAGTGAGTTAGACAACAATAATGCCAAGCCTGGGCTCTCCATAGTGTCTCTCACAGTTTATGTTTGTGCATTTTATTGAGCTGTCAATTCCCAGAGCACTGCTCCTCACGCACAACTCATTTGTTTCATCTTAATGGAGTTGTGCAACACACGCAGCTATGAATCAGTAGTTCATATATCAGGGATATTTGTGTAGTAGTGTGGGCTGCTATTCCTTAGAACAGTGCTGTAGAACGACGTGTTTGATTTGTATTGACGTGTTTTTGCCCCTTGTCTTTACGTTTGTGCCCCTGTGCCTCATCTCAACTGCTCCCGCCCTTACTGTGGCAGTTGGTTACCTCATTAGTGCCAACTGTTTCGGTCCAGTCCTGTTTGTCTTCCCCATTGATTTGATCATTGGTTTCCCATGTTCCCCTATGTCGGGGCTATTCAATTACGGTCCCCGAGGGGCCGCTGGGTTGTTATCCTGCTTCTAACGAGCCATCCATTAGAATCAGGTGTGTTGGAGCAGGGAGACCTCTACAACATGCAGGAGAGTGGCCCTCCAGGACCTGCCCTATATTTAAGACCTTGTGTTTCCTCTGTTCCTTGTTGGATGTTGTCATTTGTAAGTGCTTGTCTTTTGGCTTAAAACCACTTATGCATCTGCATTTGGGTACTAGACTACTACAGCAACATGCATCACAGCATTTGCTGTATTTACAGTTTTTAATTTCTATTGCCTTGCTGCAGTTCTTTCCTTCTGGATTGTATTAGTTTAAAAAATAAAGAGGAAGCATTACGGTGAATGTGCTTGTCCATTTTCTGTCCTACTGTTTCACCATGTGTGTGTGTGTGTGTGTGTGTGTGGAAAGTATTTGCAGCGCTTCACTTTTTCCACATTTTGTTATGTTACAGCCTTATTCCAAAATGGATTAAAATTTTAAAAAATCCTAAAAATTCTACACACAATACCCTATAATAGAGTGAAAAAAATTGTTTGAAATGTATAAGTATTCACAGCCTTTGCCATGAGACTCAAAATGGATCTCAGGCACATTCTGTTTCCACTGATAATCCTAGAGATGTTTCTACAACTTGTTTGGAGTCCATCTGTAGCAAATTCAGTTGACTGGGCATGATTTGGATAGGCACACACCTGTCTATATAAGGTACCACAGTTGACAGTTCATGTCAGAGCAAAAACCAAGCCATGTCCAAATAATTATCTGTAGACCTTGACAGGAGTGTATTGAAGCAGAAATCTATGGAAGGTTACAGAAAGATTTCTGCAGCATTGAAGGTCCCAGGGAGCACAGTGGCCTCCATCATCCATAAATGGAAGAAGTTTGGAACCACCAGAACTCTTCCTAGCGCTGGCCGCCTGGCCAAACTGAGCGATCGGGGAAGAAGGGCTTTAGTCAGGGAGGTGACCAAGAACCCTATGGCCACTTTGACAGAGCTCCAGAATTGCTCCATGGAGATACTAATCCACCAATCAGGCCTGTATGGTAGAGTGGCCAGATGGAAGCCACTCCTCAGTAAAATGCTCATGACAGCCCGCCTGGAGTTTGCCAAACGCCACCTGAAGGACTGTCCATGAGAAAGAAAATTCTATGATCTGATGAAACAAAGATTGAACTGTTTGGCCTGAATGCCAAGCATCATGTCTGGAGGTAACCAGGCACCGCTCATCACTTGGTTATTACCATCCCTACAGTGAGGCATGGTGGTGGCAGCATCATGCTGTGGGGAAGTTTTTCAGTAGCAGGAACTAGGAGACTAATCAGGATTGAGGAAAATATGAATGCAGCAATGTACAGAGACATCCTTGATCAAAACCTGCTCCAGAGCACTCTGGACCTCAGACTGGGGAGACGGTTCATCTTCCAACAGGATAATGACACTAAGCACACAGCCAAGATAAAAAAGGAGTAGGTTCGGGACAACTCTGTGAATGTCCTTGAGTGGCCCAGCCGGAGCCCAGACGTGAACCTGATTAAACATCTTTGGAGAGATCTGAACATGGCTGTGCACAGACGCTCCCCATCCAACCTGAGGGAGCTTGAGAGGTCCTGCAAAGAATAATGAGAGAAACCCAAAAGTAGGTGTGCCAAGCTTGTAGCATCATGCTCAAAAATACTCGAGGCTGTAATTGCTGCCAAAGGTGCTTCAACAACATATTTACCTAACGCTATGAATACTTATTTACGTTTATGTGATATTTAAAAAAACATGTTTAAGATTCATATTGTTATTACATTTGGAAATATTTCTAATTTTTACTTTGTTATTATGGGGTATGTTGAATTTTGAGGAAACAATTATTTTAATCCAGTTTGGATTAAGGCTGCAACAGCAAAATGTGGAAAAAGGACTAAATGTCTGAGTTTGATTTAGATATCTCTTACATTTGCTTTATTATTCAACGTTGCTATCAATTAACTATCACGCAGGCCTATGGTGATTCTACTCTAGCATTAGACCACATGCTCACGATCAGGACAATATGTAACACTAGAGGGCGCCATGAGAGCAAACAATATTAAGAGAGTATGAGAAGCATCAACCATAACTCAATCGACTTCGGCTACACTTCGTTAAAAGGCATATTGTTCATATTTTGATTGAATAATACGATATATGTGTAAGTGGTAAAATGGCGTCAGGGCCGATGAGGATTTTTGCACTTAGTTAAACATTGTCCCGAAGTTTCTCAAAATAGATTAAACTGGTCGCGTGTAGGCTACTGTGGTGTACAGTTCCTAAACACTGTAAACTGTGCGTTGTTGCGCTTCTCCATACGCGTCTGTCTTAGCAGGCGCAGTAGCGTACGTGCTTGTGAGCACTGGTGCAGCCACTTGAATATCTCCATCCAAATCACTCGCTTTATTCCTAGAGACGGAGGACACTGGTGGATCGTAAACTACAACAATGATCCAGATGTCACGGCTTCCATGACAGTTTGAGATAAAAAATGTCATGTCCCTTTTGCACTCTTTTTTAAGAAAAGTGTTTCGGTAGGATTTAGAACTATTGTGAACATTTTAAACAATTGCTGATCGTGAAGATATTGAGCATTTCATTTATTTCCCGAGGTAAGTCATATTCTCTAATGTTACTTGGATGTTGAATTAGCTATACCGTGTTCAATAGGCTACTGCAATAGTACAATATACTCGAAAGAAAGGCTGCCTTGATTAAAATAAGATTGCATTTTCTTCTCTTCTGTAGAATAGCTGAAAGGTAAAAGCAGGTGTGTAAGACAAAATGACAAAATACAATGTTTATTCTCACACACCGGTTTATTTAAAAATTGTGTGGCGCGCGCGCCTGTTTTGGACGTGCGTGTTTTCATCCATATTATTATTGGTTTATATTATATGCCTATGTTTGTCATTTTAATTTCGACAACGCACCAGCAACATATGCACATTCATTAGGCTTAACTAAATGACTGTGCGCAGTAATTGCATAACGATTTGTCTTACTGTGTGTGTGTGGAGGTGAAGCACGGCTGATCAGTACTTGTTCATTCATTAGTTCAGTCCAGAACAGCACATAGCATGTACTGTAAAAACCTTTTAAGTAAAGGGTCTAGGGCTAATCAGTGTTTAAAACAAGTTTAAAATTATAGGGTTCATATATTTTAAACCGTTTTGAAAGTAGGCCTGCATTACAATTATTGAGACATCGGCTATACCTCAAGATCAATCTTTTGTGATTTGTTGAAAAAAATCTTCAATAAACCAGTCTGAGATTGAGGGGAATGTTATTGTCTTGTGTAAGTGCCACTAGAGTGTCTGTGTAATTTTAAATATTATATGTATGTATTTACTGACACCAAAATAGTGTTGTCATGTAATTTTGCTAATAGCTGTAACTGTCAATACCATGGATTAGCATTACATGTATTGATTGGGAGGGGCCTGCAATGTGTGTGGCATGATGCTTAGATTACACAGTAGTATCTTAGCAACAGACACTATTCTTTCTAGTGTCACTGCTGCTACAAGCAAAAACATATTTTGAACACATTATGGCATTCACTTTTAATGACTTGTGTGTGTGTGTCTTTTTATTTTACTAACAGATTTGATGCATATAAAGCTCTTTCAAAATCTACACTATTACTAAGAGAATGCAAAATGGTACAGCATCATACATTACGAAACACATTGCAAGACCCAGGATGAACCCGAGAAATATTTTTAATCTCAAGAGCCTTTCCTGGTAAAATAAAGTTATATATAAAAAATAAAAAAAAACAATACAAATGAAATGACAATACAAAACAATGCTTAATTTTTTCACATGCAAATCAATTAAAATCAAGGAACAGGCATTTTATGAGGTGAAAAAACTACATCCTCCCACAATTTCACAGCAGGTAATGCAGATTTACTTTAATACACTATTGATTGTGCTTATTCGTGGGGAGATGTTAGAGGGATAATATGTCCATGGCAGCTAATACATGTGGCTTGGTTCAGCTTTCAATGTATGATCAGTTTGAAAAGCTTGGAGAAAAGCATTTCTGACAATAGCTGCTACTTTTAGAGGATTATAATTGTAGAGCTCTATATAATAACGGTACAATAGTTTAGTCATGACACATTACAGTATCATCCTATATCGTCAACAGTAAGAAAAGTCAGTAATCCTCACTATCTTCAAAAGAACAACACAAAGTTCTCCATAGGAATAAATAGCTTCAATCTCTTCCTTAATTCCAATTACTGTAACATAAATGTTAAAGCTAACAGGTGTATTTGTGTAAAAAAAAAAACTTTAGATAGTAAGTAAAATGTATTTATGTAACACATATTCACAGATATGAGTCAAAACGTGCACTAGAGACAACAAATGAACAGATGCAAATAAACTGCAGGCTTTGCAGGTTAAACCAATAACAACAGTAAATAAAACAAACCCTGGACCTCCACATGCAGTAAACGAGACATAGCCTTACAGTACATCTCCATTATGCATATTACACCTCAAATGCTTGTCTGAGTCTTTAGCTGATTTCCAAAAAAGCCCTCAGTGAGGAGACCTTAGTGAGACTTGGAGAGAATACCATAATTTTAAATTCTCAAGGGCACAGTCACCCATGGTAACAGGCAGAGTCCAAACTTAATTTCCCCTTCCCTGTCTTGTGACAGGATCTAGGACCATGGCCTACACTCTAGGCTCCACCGCCAGGGGCCAGACCTCCACTGTCGGGGCCCAGTGCTGCGTGACGCGGGTGGAGCTGTCCGTCATCGCAGCCAACCTGCTTGACAGAGACGTCGCGTCCAAGTCTGACCCATTCTGTGTGCTCTTCCACGAGGTGGACGGGAACTGGGTTGAGGTAGGAGTGTTGTACAGTTAAAGATGTAGTTAAAATATGGTACATATTGAACTTAAATCTTGACTTTCAAAAACGTACATTGCAAAGCAAATTGCAAGATCTGTCAGACACATTTTTATTAGATATTTTTCCAGAATCAAAGCCCTACCAAGCACACACTTAACGGCAGTTATTTTCAGGAACAAATGGATGACAAACTGTATTTTAATTTTTTTAACTTACCTTCACACTTATCGTTGTGCCATCGTAAGCAAATTGTAAAATAAAATAAATTTACATTTACGGCATTTGGCAGACGCTTTTATCCAAAGCGACTTACATGGAGTGCATTTGTCAATAGTTGGACAGGTCATACACCAGAAATTATAAGCAACCAATATGATATCAGAATAGACCATCTTGTCATATGTCTACTATAGTGTCAATATATCAATCAATCATCAAACAAAGTTCGTAATGGCATGAATACTAAGTGCAAAATAAATAGTAGCAGAATAGGATTATGTCAAATTAATTTAATATCTCAGTGCGTTTCCCTTTCTTGCCGTTCTCTGTGCGTACTGAAAAATAAAGAATCTAGTGTTTCTACATAGCCCTGGTAGGAACATAGGAACATAAACAAAGTGACACACAGCTCACAGCAACAATGCCCTTGGCTTCACAATGCAGTTCAATGCGTGTGTTGTGTATGTATACTGTATATTTGCATGTAAGGACTAAATGTCTGAGTTTCATTCAGGCATTGATTACACATGTACAGTTTATACTGTATTTATACATGCATATGATTCATATTATTTGTAAAGGTTATTGTTAACCAAATGACCTTTTAGCAGCAAAGAAATGAATCCAAATCTCTCAGTTCAGCTGATATTTGATCAACATGCGTGTGCGTGCGCACGTGTGCCGCAGGTTGTAGCTTATTGTCGGTCAGCGGGGCACGCACCTTCAACGTTAAAAAACACCCGTTACTATGGCAACAGTGATCGAAACAAAAGCTCGGTGTTCCCGGAGCTATAGAGAGAGAGAGAGAGAGAGAGAGAGAGAGAGAGAGAGAGAGAGAGAGAGAGAGAGAGAGAGAGAGAGAGAGAG
>JAODLL010007960.1:20861-31506 GCA_026546735.1 Forbesichthys agassizii | reverse complement strand
TGTGTTATTTTGAGGGGACAGCAAATTTACACTGTTTTACAAGCTGTACAATCACTACTTTACATTGCAGAAAAGTGACATTTCTTCATTGTTGTCACATATGTGAGGGGTGTACTCACTTTTGTGAGATACTATATATATTCATTCATTCCAGCTGGAGCTGGAATTGCATAATGTTTTCGCACTCACAGCCCATGACTTCAATAAACATATAGGTTTACAGTTGTACATGCCTCACTGTCATTGTGGTCTTTCCAGTATTAATGGCTGTCTTGCCACTGACTTGTCTTGTACTTCTACAGGCGTATCCGAGCCGGCAAGGAGCTGACATGGGACTACAATTATGAGGTGGGCAGTGTGGAGGGCAAAGAGCTCTTGTGCTGTTGCGGGTCCCCAGAATGCAGAGGACGACTGCTGTGACCCCCCACCCTGAATGGTCACTGCGTTGTGTCCCTCTGGAAAAGCTTCTTTCATTTCAGTTATACTACTGTCAACAACACCAGCTGCCTGTAATAATGCTTGTTTTTTTTTGTTTTTGTGTACCTCCTCTCGCCAAAGTGAGAGGTTCTCCAACCGTATAAACTGTTTTTTATTTTATGTATATTATCAAGGAGTGTGCATTTTATTTCTGTAATGTCTTATACATTTTGGTTTTTATCTATTATCTTAAAATACAGCTTTTGCGTTCTTATCTGTCTTAATAAAAATAGAATTTTTTCTACAACGACGACTAATGTATTAAAGATGATATTGTAAGTTATTGTTCATCTACATGTTCACAAAGTGAATTGGTGTGTTAAACGGATTGTCAAGCTTTATAACAAAAATAACATATTTGTATTTCACTTGTAGAATTACATTCCTGCCATAATAAAATAATACTAACAATATGAGAGGACTTTCATCTTTAGCCTAAACAAGTAGGGCAATTACAAAGTTTTAATGTATGACAATGTTCAGAATAATTATTTAACAGTTGTTTGATACATAATGACCAAACTTTTTTTTTTTTTAAATGTATTTGATAAATAACTGGCACGTGGTTCAGTGATTGGTGACCTACCCAGCCAGCTTCATCACCTGCCATTTTCCCTTTTTTGTGCTTCAACCCTAAGACTCTTGAACTGGATATTTTTTTTAACGACAACTGTAGCCTATATCTGGACAACTTTTAATTAGATTTTATGTGAAACGGAAACAATTGTATTTGAATTATTCAAAATACTGTTTGGCATGTTTTACTATCCTAACGTTTTGACGCGTCATACAGGATGCTTCTCTATAATATGGTGAGTACGGTATATTGTGAATAAAGTAGCCAATTGAAACAAACAGGATTAGTTAGGATTAATTAAATTTGAATAGACAAATTGTTTCTTTATTTTAGATAATTGTACTTTGACAACCAAACTTGGATGAAACGAACATTCTGCTTTATGTTGAATATTTTAATAGTGCATTGGTATTCCCACGATCGTATAGCCTATGACAAAAGTTCACGATCGAAGTTGAGAATTGTGTAGAGTTGATAGGCTATACGATAGGTTGTTAGTAATTCAGAATTACAGTTTCACTGGTTATAGCTTTTAGATTGTAATGCATAAATTTTAAACGTTTTCATTATAAATTATATATGATATGAATGTATGGACATAAGAAACTACTAAAATACGGTAAGCTGGGTGAGGCCAGGTGCCCCTTTGCCAGACATAACAAGAGCTTCTACGTTACCACAAGACGCAACAATGTCGGTGCGTTTGAAGTCACCTTTTATAAAGCCTTTTGAACATCGATGCTGTGAAATAATCATAGTTTTCAGTACCACGGACAGCGTGCTTTAGATAAGCTACGGTGTTTGTTAAAGTAGAAGTGCATATTTTCTATGAATCGCTATTGCTGAAATAAACTTTTTTTTTCGAAATGTTCTAATAGCGTAGATGCTCGATAATCAATATCAACCTCTGTGACCATATACAGGCTGGCCGCCACAAAAGCCATTAAGGTGACTCGACGAGAATACTTGAAAGTCAATGTTAAAAGAACTTGGTAAGACAACAGTCTTAACATTGAATAGGCCTACTTGAACATTAAGGGCCAGATTCACAGTCATTGATTAAGGCTGGTTAAGACTAAACGATCAAATGCAATGAAGATCGCCAATAAAAAACTTTCTTAGTCTGGGAACTTAATCCATGTCTGTGAAACCTGGCCGAAGTGTCTAAGCGCGGCGCCATGTCTGCCGAACCTATGACCTGAACACAAATCTTCACAGTGATGACATCATGGACTACGTCCTGGTGAGAGTCCTGCCCCCAATGCCAGGTCTGCCCAGACCTCGTTTCTCCCTTTACCTCTCCTCCCAACTCCAGTATGGCGTCGTCATCGTCTACCATCGCCAGTGTGACATTCTGCTGAGTAAGGGGCAAACTGAAAACATAACTAAAATTACTATAAAGGCAATGTTTACAAGCTTGCTTATACTGTCTATAGAAGAGATCCAGATGTTTGTGGACCAGCTGGCGAGGCAAACGTCTTCCAAGAAGCATGATCTGAAGGTCCAGGACAGGTACATTCAGTTGACCACTATTGTGCTTGTTATTATATTAAGTGCAAACTGATTTCTATATGCTGCTCCTATGTGTTTCACTGTTTCTCAGACACACTTTGTCCAATCCTGATGCTCTGGCTCACATGAATGAGGCAGAATGGGCCCAAGACCCCTTTTTTGGAGTGATGAAGTTTGGGGAGGCAATGCCCAGTCCTTCAACCATGATAATGGTACGCTTGAGAAAGCAGATGGCAGAATAACATTGTTCAATTCTGTAAATAGGACATTGTTTATGCCTCAGGATGCACCTGCACCACACACACGCATACAGTATATATATATACAGTATATAGTATATTATATGTATGTGTGTGTGTGTGCATATATATATATATATATATATATATATATGTGTGTGTGTGTGTGTGTGTATATATATATATATATATACTGTATATTTAATCATCATTGTATTGTGATATATTTATTGTATTGTTTGCTCTGTAATAATTTTAAGAATTAAGTAAGAATCTTTTCACATACTGTAATAATAACATTTATTATTTATTAATTTAATCATCCTTTGGGATGATTTAAAACACTGATTCACATCTAAATCATTTTTGCAGAGGGACCTGGAGGCCTTGAGAGACGCCTCGCCTGAGCTCCTGATCGACACTGAGACCCCGCAAGACAAGCGTAAGCACTGACCTCTACCCGTTACCTCTCCTGAGGATCCTGAAGGTGCCGAGGGCTTCAGTCAACAGCAGCCTTGCATCTTAATATCTGTCCCTTTATTATCCAGAATTTACTGCCTCTCTGGAGATTATCACTTTGAAAGAGAGAGAGCCAGTCACTTTACCTGTCATAGAGGTACAGCTGAGAAACACACCATACACACACACACACATACGTACAGTACATTGCAAGCGCACACACAAAAATGCACAGCTCTCACGCACACACAGCTGACCAATAACCTTTTGCTCTTGATAGTTTGAGGCGGCTGAGCTGCCTGAATTCGACCGAGGTATGCTCGATCTCCTCATAGAACAAGCGGAACACTTTCCAGAAGGTGAGCGTCAGGTTCCGAGAGCAGCTCATCTGCTGCCACCTACCTGTCTTCTTCGAATCAACATGTGTTCTCTGTTTTCTTACCAGGAGAACCGGGGCTTGGAGGAGCTGAGAGGAGAAGGAGACTGGAGATAATAAGAGAGAGGGAGTCAGAAGGAGAAATAGAAGTGGAGAGAGATGCAGGGAGAGCAGTGGAGCAACTGGCCGAGAGAGAAGGGGAGAGAGAGAAAGAGACCGAGAGAGAGGCAGCCAAAGAGCTCACAGCCTCCACTCTAGAGTGAGTTATTCTAGACAACACACACACACACACACACACACACACACTGACACACACTGACCTTTCTGTGTGGAGTTTGCATGTTCTCCCCGTGTCTGCGTGGGTTTTCTCCGGGTGCTCCGGTTTCCCCCACTATCAAAAACATGTCAGGTTCACCCTCCAGTCAGTGCTGTTGACCAAACACTGGCATCAATCTGGAGTTGGTCCCCGGGCGCTGCACAGCGGCTGCCCACGTCTCCCTTCGGGGATGGGTTAAATGCAGAGGATGAATTGCTCCTAAGGGGGATTAATAAAGTTGTATTCTATAATGATGCCTGCGTGGTGTATGTCAGACTGCAGCCCACTACCCTGTCCACTGAGGAGACCATAGACCTGGACCAGCCAGGTCTGCCTTTGGAGCAGCCTGAGCCTCCAACAGAGGAGGCCACTCCAGTTTCCGTACACATACTGTCCTCCCTTCCTGCGGAGGAGGAACATGCAAGACAGAGGAGGACACAGAAGACTCCTCCATTAGAGGTACAGTCTTTGTTTAGGGTGAGAGACAGAGAGAGTGTTTTGTCTATCTGTGTCTATCTGTTGTTTAAACCAATTACCTGAAGTGTGTGTAATTGTTGTATAGTCCTGACCACTAGGGGCAGTGTTGAGCTTACACAGCATGTGGACACAGCTCGGGAGGGCTTAAAGAAGATGGCCATGCTGAGGTTAGGGTGAGGGTTGTCAGGGTGATTGCAGATCTTACACATGGACTGTGTTTTCTCTCTACCAGGATGTGTTTGTTCCAGATGAGAGGAAGAGGAAGAGGAGAAAGAGGCAGCTTGTATTCTTCGATAAGGAGACCCAGATCGCCCCGGAGGTGCTGCAGAGTTACATCAACAACCCCCTGACGGAGACCATGCGGCCTAACTTCTTTCCACTTCCTTCTCAAAGGAGGATCCCTGCAGATGAACTTCTGAGCAAGCCTGTCACCTGTCAGTAGCCAGTCACACAATAGATATGCACAAACTCCACTTCCAAAATAGTTGGGACAGTCTGGAAAATGCTAATAAAACCTAAACAAAGTGATTTGTACATGTCATTCCACCTGTACTATATTGGAAACAATACAACAACACAGTGTATGATGTTTTACCTCATGACTTTAATTGTTTTGTGAAAATATACACTAATTTCAAAATCGTAGTGCAGGTTGGATGGACTTTGGATGGATAAATAATTTTGTTTAGTGTTTATATCCATTTTTCATACTGTATCAACTATTTAGGAAATGGGTTTTTACATAAATACAGTACTTTATATTGAAGGCACACATCTCTGACCCAGCTTCCTGTTTATTGTTTGATACATAATTGTCTATTGAGCATTTCTGTGTAGATGCGTGTGCAACATTCAGCTGAGGCATGTGCGGTTGGAGTTTCACACCAAATAATGTTTTTGTAATGCTGGGTCTGGACTCTGGAGTGTACCATTCATGCAAACAGAGAAGTTATGCATATTGTGAACACCTCGTCTATGCTGCTCGCTCTATACCCCTACCCGGCTGACGTTGATGTTTAATCCGTGTGCCTTTAAAGTGAGCTCGTCTGTGATTACAACCACATTTGACAGTGGGTCCCATGACGACCTTGCATCGCTCACACGCTCCCTCGCTTGCTAATTCCAACGATGGTCGTCTCCATCCTGCTGCAAACAGTTGCACTAACAGCGTCTGAAAAAGAACCGAGACAAGAAATAACATTCGCGCGAACAAACATTAAGGTGACAATGTAACACACGGCTGTGTCCTCTACATAGCCTTGCCGGAGCCGCTGCTGTTGCTATGGAGACAGGCAGCAACCATCACCCCTCTCCCTCGCCCAGACCTGATGCAGGATGTTAAAGAGGTGTGGTGGAAATAGGGACCCGTTATGAAAATGAAATGTCTCATGCTGTTGATAGTGATCAAACATGTTGAATGACAGATGACAGACAGGCGTGTGTGTGTGTGTAGGTTCTAAGAGAGATGTCAGGATCAGACATGTCGCTACCTGAAATATCAGGTATGTTGTGTTTTACCCTCTTCCCCCACAATACACAGTACATCCTCAACACACCTGGTGAAGAACAGATAGCTAATGTGTGTGTGCATTTGTCTGTGTGCATGTGTGTAATTGCATGTGAGTGTGCGCGTGTATGCGTGTGTGCGTATATATGTGTTTATATATGTGTGTGTGTGCATGTGTTTGTACGTGTGTGTGTATGTGTGTGTGCGTTTGCATGTGGTTGTACGTGTGTGCATTTGCGTGTATGTGTATGTGTCCGTGTGTGCGCATGCGTTTGCATGTGTTTGTACATGTGTGTGTGTGTCTAGGGCAGGATACACTATTCCTAGAGGTCTCTGTCCACAAGGATATGTCTGGAGAGATTTCCCCAAGCCCAGGCACTCCACAGAGCAAAGGGTGCGTGTGTGTGTTTACATGCATCTGTTCACAAGTGTTTGTATTTATGTAGTATGTTTGTGTAGCAACTATGAGGTTCATTCCTTTTGTTCATATGCGTGTGTGTGTGTGCACGTGTGTGTGTGTTTGTGCGTACATGTGTTGTAGATCTACAGTGTCCATAGCTGGTTCTGCCAGACTGCAGGACATCCCAGAGGAGGCTCCTGGTATAGAGGCAGAGGAGGCTCCTGGTGTGGAGGAAGAGGAGGCTCCTGGTGTGGAGGCAGAGTAAGGGAGATGTACACACACCCTCAGACCAGCAACCAGGAACCTCCCTCACCAACACAGTGGAGCCCAGTCGTCCCTTGGAGTGGGACTGCACCCTTAAATGTGTTTTTGAGCTGTTAACAAAGTAACAGGATTGATCTGTGATGAGACAAATCAAATTTTTATAAGAATCTGCATTTTATGGGATGAAAACAGAACAACTACACGTCATATCTGTTAAAAATCAGCCCAGGACCCAGTACACTCCGTACGCTTGTATGTCATCAATTTCAAATGTTAACGTTAATGTTACTTGGGTTTCCGCATTCAGCCCCTCCCCTTCCTGTGTTTATAGGTCTTTATCTGAGCCTATGCTGTTCTTCCACTCTCTGCTGCCCCCACAGGCTGACCGCAGAACTGTAAGCAGTGCCTTTTGGAGGCTTTTGGGTAAGCACCCATTTTTCCCATCTATCATATTAATAGTCTGTCTTTAGTTTCAGGTTTCCGAAAGTACCAAATAACTGTATCTGTATCAATTATGTATTTTCATTGTGTGTGTGTGTGTAGAGAACCACGCAACAGGGATCCTGTGTGTCCAACAGGACACGCCTTACAGTGACATCAAAATAACACCTGGTCCCAACTCTGAAGAGGCCGAACTAACACTGTGACCGGCACACAGTAACCGGAGTGCTGTTCATACGTATGGGTTATTTATTGACTGATGTTTAGTTACTGTCGGTTTAATGATGCTTAACACGTTCTAAAGTGAAAATCTTTTTTATAGCGTAGTGTGATTTCAGATCCATATATCCACAATTTCTGTTTTCTTTAATATGTATCTTGTCTGCATGTTCAAAACTGATTTGGATTGTTTTTGGGCCTGGACAGTTAAAACCAATTAACTCAATGTTTTTTTATCTCATTCTTGTATCAGGGCATAACATTGTTTTATGAGCTTTGCAGCCACACAAATGTTATGAATTTTAAAGTTATTATTATTATTATTTTTAAGTGATTTGATAAAGTGTATGAATTTTTAAAAAAAGTAATGTTTAGACTTTTAAATGTTATATATAGGCTTACAACCTTGTGTGATTCTGCCATGTTTCATTGGGGGGCTATTTTCAACACATAATTAAACAAAATAAAATTAATTTGCATATGTTTTGCTTATTTCTGCCGAGAAGTCGTACTTCCCCTGTTGAGGTATGCAGTGGGAAAATATACAAACGGGGGTTAAGAAAGTGCAAATAGGATAGGGAGGAGGGAGGAGAAACTGGATCCACACCACCCACACTTCTGGCCTCCTCAGCTCCACACCTCATCTTGACTCTCGACCAAAGACTCGAGAGGAGGGGGGGGGGGGAAGAGTTATTAATAGCATCTGTGTTGACCCTCTATTAGTTTCTCCTGCCCCTTCTCTCCTTGCTGCTTCTTTTTCTGTAATCTATCTCTCTCTCTCTCTCTTTCTATTTTTGTTTGTCATCTTATGTCAACACAATTCCTTGTTTTTTATATGTGCCCTTTACCTTCGGTATGCTCTCTTTAGTCTGTTGCTGCTTGATGGACTGGATGGTTTGTTTTGTATACGTGTCATTTAGCCTCCGCTAACCCCTCCTTGGGCTATTTTCTGTCCTCTCCTGTTTATCTGTGTCAGTGTTCTAGGTTGCACCCCCCCCCATAACTCAGTCCGACCCGCCAACCCAACCCCACTTCTCTCCCCTGCTCCCAGTTCCCTTGGCATCTTCATTTCTCTCACTTCTGCTCTCTTCTTCCCATCCCTCACCTCCCTCTGACCTGTGCTGGTCCTCTCTCTCGCACTTCGTTTGCTCAAACTCAAATGTCGCCTCTGCTACTCTGAGCAATGGGAAAGACAGAGCTGTCCTCTCTCTACAGAGGCTTCCTGGACTGCATTTGCCTCTGCCTGTCTGTGAGTAACTATGTTTCTTTCCTGTGTGTTTGTATGCACTGTGGATATGACTTGTGTTTCTTATCTCTTGATTTATTGCCTTCTAATGCCTACATTTTTTCCCCGTATAAGTGCATATGTTTGTGTGCCATTTAGCATGCTACTGTAGATGTGTTTATAATATGCACGTGTAATCACGTCGGTACCAGTGTTGATGGTTGGGTTTGCGTCCAGCCTACTTTGTGTGTTCTAAGAAATTCTGTATCCTGATCTGCATCACGTATCTCCTCAGCACTCCCGATATTTATAACAGTCTCAGAATGTGGATTTAAATAGTGTCTCAACTTCTTTACGGGCGCCAGGAAGTCACGTAACTTGTTATTAACCCCCCTTTGAGGAGGCTAATTCAGTAGAATTACCCGATGAGACGAGGCAAGCTCACATAATTCATACTGTGTATTGGCAAGGACTCAAACCTGGGGTGTGCAATTTACAATACATGAATAGAGTAACGTTTTATACTGTACGCTTACTGCACAGCTATGGGGTGTGGATATGAGCATACTCTAATGTCTAGATAGTGCGTGGTGATGTGGACAACCTTTCTTCTGTTAGGCCCAGAGGCACAACCTGTGATTGGACGTCTGAGATGGGAAAGGGGTCAAGCTGATATTATTCATTTGCATTCATCTCCTATGTTTGGTTGACCCCTGACCTCAGAGAAGCAGCAGCGAGGGTCAGGAAAGGAGGGACTCCGAGAATGGACACCTGATCTACCAACACGGAGACATCCTTCAAGACAGGTGTAGGTCTCACATTGCCTGGCTAATATGTTAATAGGTAACGTATGTTGCAAACTGCCCCGATGAGGTGCTGTCGCTATTCTAAGAGAATCATTTGCATATGATAACTATGATTTATTCAGCTTTTGACAAATGTACTAATTGTTTTGATAAATTATGTAAATGCAAATATACTGGCAGAGCCTCCTAAACTCTGATGTTGTTTGTCCTTCTCTTTCGTGTGTCCTGCAGATGAAATTATCAACACTTTAGGAGAGGGGACCTTTGGGAAGGTGATGCAGTGTGTTGACCACGGCAGGTGACTGTTTCTGTAAATGCACGCTGACACCCACCATTATGACCCCATCAGTCACTCAAACAGGGAACTAAATACAGCCTCTGCTCTGTGATGATGAAACGCACAGAGGCGGGACACGCACCGCTCTGAAGGTAATCAGGAACCTGGAGAAGTACAGGGAAGCGGCCATGCTGGAGATCAGTGTGCTGGAACACATCAATGAAAGAGACCCACACAACAAGCAGTGAGTAGAGAGATTAGAGACAACTGTGATATACTTAGTATCCTGGGTCACCTTTGCTAATGTTTTCGCACAGAATACCTTTGTGGTTGAAACCATATTTGTAAACTATGAACTATGAACTATATTGTTACAAAAATGTTGTTTTGGTTTATGACATATTGGCTGGTTCATACTGGTTAGTGCTGGTCTAGCTGGTATACCAGCACACCAGCAACCAGCATGGGATGCTGGTACACCAGCAAACAGCATGTGATGCCGGGGTACCAACAAACCAGCATTCCATGCTGGTTCCAGCATGCAAAACATACCTTATGCTGGTGACCAGCAATGCTGGATTTTTTTTAGCAGGGCTCCCACACAGTGGCTAGCTGCTCTCCATACTAGGGTTAGAGTAGAGGTCTACCCATCTTCTCTCTACTACAGCCATGTGGGCATCTGGAACGCTATAACACAAGCAATGAGTGTGTCTTTCATCTCTTTTTTTTTCACCTAGATCTAAGGAGCTTTGTTGTTGCCAATACCCCTGTCTCCTCCTTTCCCAGTTTGTGTGTACAGATGCTGGATTGGTTTAACTACTACGACCATATCTGCATCTCCTTTGAGCTGCTGTCTCTCAGCACCTTTGACTTCCTCAAAGGGAACAGCTTCCTGCCTTACCCCATTTACCAGATCCGTCAAATGGCCTACCAGATCTGCCGTGCTGTTAAATGTGAGTCCGGCATATATACTATACCCCTAAGCTACGTGTTTAACCAGTTGGCCAGAGGAGGGCGTTCACCGTCTAATTTCTCTGCCCTGTTTCTGGGGGGGGGGGGGGGGGGGGGGGGGG
>JAODLL010007960.1:0-20851 GCA_026546735.1 Forbesichthys agassizii | reverse complement strand
CCCCCTCTCTCTGTCTGTCTCTCTCTCTCTCTCTCTCTCTCTCTCTCTCTCTCTCTCTCTCTCTCTCTCTCTGCCCCCTTCCCCCATCTCCAAACTGCAGTTCTCCATGACAACAAGCTGACTCACACAGACCTGAAGCCAGAAAACATCCTCTTTGTCAACTCTGACTACACCCTCGTATACAACGTGGCCAAGGTTAGGAGTGAGCGTGCATGAGAGAGATTCAAATGAACCAGAGAATGAACCAGAGAATGTCAACATAAGCAGGCATTAATTCTGCTAAAAATAATAAAGCCTATTTGGATGCAAATGTGTCCACCTGCATATCCCGAGATCACCCCCACGCCTATTTTTCCAAAGGGAACGGCTACGATAATAGAGATATTATACCGAACTGACTTCCCCAGAATATGGGAGAAGTGTTATGCAGATATTTTTAGCTGTTCATTGTTGCTCTCCCACCCTCTCTCCCTCCCTAATAGAAGTGTGATGAGAAGAGAGTCAAGGACACCACAGTGAGACTGGTTGACTTTGGCAGTGCCACCTTCGACCATGAACACCACTCCGCCATCATCTCTACCCGTCACTATCGTGCTCCAGAGGTCATACTGGGTGAGACTATAGAAACCTTTAAAGGTATCCTCCTCCATTTCATTGCCGCGGACCCACGATGATCAGCTTTCTGCTTTACCCCAGATCCCCCACAAGGGGCAGTAGTGAGCGAGGTACAGCGACGTGGGCCTGTGAGAAGCATACGGGAAGGAGTACGCAAAGCCTGCATGCCATTCTGCAAAGAAACAAGTGTTTTTGTAACACAGGTTTAATCTCCAATGGATATTCCAGACAGGAATTGAGTAGTGTCCCTTTACGGACTGATCTTTACAGTTTTGTTTGTGTGTTTATTTGCTTGTTTGCTGGGTCGTAGAGTTGGGATGGAGTCACCCCTGTGATGTGTGGAGCATTGGCTGCATCCTGTTTGAATACTACAAAGGCTCTACACTGTACCAGGTACAGCACATGCACAGTGTGCTCGGGCCTGATCTAAGTATTGACAAGAACGCCAGTAATTTTATGTGAAGGCAGGTGTTCTTGTTTGATTTGACGTCAGTATGTATATTGGCTTTATAGACACACGACAATAAGGAACACTTGGCTATGATGGAGAAAATACTAGGACCATTCCCCCAGAAAATGATATGCCAGAGCAGGTAACAAAAACAATGATAAACAAACACACACGCACACACACACACACACATTATGTGACAAAATGGATGCCGTTCTCTTCACCTCCCAGGAAACAGAGATATTTCTGCCGAGGTCGTCTAGACTGGAGCGACAGCAGCAAGGCAGGGCGCTACGTGAAAGCTAAATGCAAACCTCTGAGAGTGAGTGGAGACGTTATGAATGCGTGAGTTTTTACTCGTGAGCCAGTACAGACAAGGTATTTGTTTTTCAGAATTACCTCATGTCAAAGGGAGCAGAGCACCTCCACTTCTTTAACCTGCTGGAGAACATGCTGGAATATGAGCCCTCCAAACGCATCTCCCTCTACACCGCTTTGCATCACCCCTTCTTCTTTCCGCTGCATCAGCTGAGAGGGAGTCAGGTCTGGGGGAGCGACAGTGACGCTTGTAGACGACCCCGTGTCACCACCTGACTATAGACTGACATGTCGTTGATATGATCGTACTAGCCAAAATATCAGTCCATGATTTAGTATCGCAAATATTTAGAGGGTTTGTTCTAAGAAAAAAACAACAATCTCTGTTTATTAGACTCTATATTGTCAACAAAACACTTATATATTCAGTTAATATCCTTCATTATTTTGCAGTAGATAATTATGTTTCTATATATTAATGAAAACTATGCTAATAGAAATTTGTTTTTCTGACAGAGAAAATAATTTTTATCTAACTACCTCCTCCCTGTAAAGCACATGTGTGTATCATATAAGGAAACAGAGACAGTACAGTATGTCTCAACAATATACAGGATGATTACTTCTGGCTCAGAAACATGGCAGAAGAAAGGAAATAAAAGGTATATTTATGAATGAGATGGAAAATAATAAAATATGTATTTCTTTTTTATTTCTAGGTTTTTTGTAATAATGTTTTTCATGAACTTTAGAAGTTTAATAAATTAAGCTCTTCTTAATTAGTTTGTATAGTTTTTGCACATCGATCAGCATGTAATGACATGGCAAATAATGCTAATAGCTTTTGTCCAGATAAGCCAAATATTGTGCCTTATGTTGGATATTTGCATATTTGTTTGAGAGAAGCAGTGATGTGATGGTTTTTCAAATATTTCAATATGGTGGAAATATTGTACTTCAATTTGAATTACCATTATAACTAGGTGCTTATGGAAAGTAATAAAAATGCTATATAAATGCAGTCCATTTACCATTTACCATTTATAGAGCACCTACTGTGAAAATTATTTCAGTCAGTCATAATAACTGATTTTGGCCCATTTGGTGCGGCTAGCTTGGCTTAATTGAGTGAGTGATTGAGTGGCACAGGCACTATCAATGTGCAAACATTAAAATCAAATAAAAACACAGTGTTCTAATAGTAGTCTCTACTCTCTAACAGTCCATAATGGCAGGAAAAACAATTGTTTTTAAGTGCATTGACATTCATTCTCCCCTGGCATGGAGTGCATCTTAGCAGGGGACTCAGTCACAAGGCTGAAGTCTGACAGCCTTGAGCTGAGAGGTGATATGGTGTGCACACGTCTAACTATTTACGCTTCACTTCACGACGGGGAGCACAGCTTTGACTTAACACACTGCATTTGTGTGTGCATAAGTCATTTTACGCTGAGAGGCAATGTTTCTGTTAAAACGTGTGCTTGGGGCTAAAATTATAGACAAAGGATAGGAAAAGAAAATTATAAAGACAAACAAAAATTATAGACCACACTACATTAATACTTAAAATACTTCTTTCACACGTTATTATAGTAGCGAGCCCAGGAGCCAAATGTCAAGCTGCTGTCATGGTAATTTATTCAAGACTGGTAAAAAAACGTATTCACAATGCCTGTCAGTTTGGCATTGTGTGTTGCAGTGCACATACTGTAACACACTTTATCAAACTAATATTTTTTTAAAGGTTGTTTGTGGTTAAATGCTTTAAGGGCTGTTCTTCGCGTGCTGAACATTGATCAACGGAGGAGTCCTTTAAGTGTCTCACTTTACACCTGCAATGTAAAGGCTTGCCTCGAATGTGCATGCATTGTGGGGTCTGGAAACACCATGTTTCCAGGGTTACATTTCTGTGCCTTGCCGTATTTTGCACTGAACACTGTTGTTTACAATTGTTTAAATTATATGTTTAGTATAATAAATCTTTATGTCTGTTGCTTTTTTTTCCGGACTGCATGTTGCGGGGCCGGCCAACACGAACGGATGTCGCTTACTGAGTCTCTGACTGACTGCCTGACTGACTGACTGACCTGGTTAAAAAGCGCATGCGCGGCATACGCACGCCATTCTCCACAGTAGGTGGCGGTAACACCCCAATAACCTGAAACTCAAGAGAAGAAAACAGCAACATTTCAGATAGCTGATCGGTTGAGTAGCTGCAATACAGGAGGCTGCATTTTCAGGTTTCTGGATATCCAGGCTCAAATCCATAGACTGAAACTGCAGTTCTATGACCCAGTGTGTTTGTGTTCTGTGCCTATGAAAAAAAAAAAGGACTACAAGCTGTGTGAATAATATGAATTTATTTTGGTGGTCATTAGCCTTTTGGTTGCTTACTGAGTCTCTGACTTTTCTTTTATACTGCTATCATCTTTCCAATCATAAACAGTCTGGAGGTGAGTCAGATTTACCGTTCCCGTTTGAGCGAGGGCCAGCTAGCAAGGACGAGCGGTAAGTCCACTCTGCCCACCCTGAAAAGTGACGTTCCGGATCGTTACGCAATCCCAACCGTTCCATTTTGAGTTTGGCCTCCTTTTTTATGTTCGCTTGTAATAATCACGGGTAGCGGGTTGCGTTTTTTGGGCCGTGTTTTTACTTACTAAAATTTAGTATAAGTACAGTTTCAATGTTTTGCCCTCCCCTTTCCTAATTAATTGCAAGAACAACCTGTGTGGGTTGTTTAGTTTAATGCCCAATACATAACACAGCAACCTTTATGAAGGGTAGCTGCCAGTCATTTGTATATGCTTTGTTTTTTGGGCAGCTCGGTCCGGCTGAAATAGGTTTGTCTAGTTTTTCTTGTTCTGTATACATGTAAGACTGCTGGAACCATGTGATCACATTGTTCCAGACATACTGCACTTCCTATATAATATTACACCATTGTGATATACAATTGATATTTTCTTTGCCCTACTTCTGTTGAGGCCTCTCCAATTTGTGCACTATATGTCTATGCCAGGTTGAATAGGCAGGTCCGCTAAACTGTCTCACAGTGCCTGTTTGTGTGTTATGGCCTGGCACGTAGTATAAACTAAACTGAATCCAGCTGTTGCAGAACACGTTTGTTGTTGTGCCACAAGAGGAGTGGCCTCTCCTGGGCGGTCTTGTTAGAGCATTAACATGTCCTCCCCTGTCAGAATGCAAGGTCTCAGGCAGTTGAGAAGGCACCACGGGAGACAATGAGAAGTCCTTGTGTGTTTGTGGCGTCAAAGCCAAACATGTCACTGAAGTAGGTCAGTCTCTGTGATGTTGAGTGAATGCACAGTGTTCAGGATTATAATTGAGGGCAGTATACAGTTCTGTGGGTGAAATACTTTGTGAGTTGTTTGCTGTGTAATGGCTGTCTTCACAAAGTTAGCAAGATTTGCTGTGTCATCCCAATCACACCAGCCTTATCTGCACCTGATTGGCACATGGAGATAATCTTTTATGCTACTGTTGTCATTGCCAACCTTACTAATCCCAACATGTCCTTTCTCACCTCTGTCATTCTCCACAGTCACACAAATCAGTTTATATCTTGTCTTAATATGGGTCACACGTTGACCTGGAGATGTCCATAACCAAACAGAAGTCAGTGTTACGCCGACATAAGTCAACCCATCCTTATTGAAGATAATGTATGTTTCTAAATTTAGCATCGGTGTCATTTCTGCTTCAGGATGATAGCTTGCAGAGCTTCAAATGCCAGGCCTCTTTATTGTCAGGAAGCATGTTTTTTTTTTTGTTTCCTGTCAGGGTGACCTTGGTCTGCTTCTGAAATCATTTTAGTTAATTTTTCTCTTATCTTCCCTGCTACACATGCTGTCTCACTGACACTTTTGCCATTTTACCTCTGTTTTTGTCCTATTTCCTCTCTTCTCATCTGTTCTTATCTTTTCATCTCTTAATATCCAGTGAAAGCCTATCTGTCAGTTTATCTGACTGGCCAGCTTCCAGCATTTTGCCTGTGGTCAATACCAGTTCAGCACTGTTAATAGCATACCAAACCATCAGGCTGTTAATAGCATACCATATAACAGCATATGCTACTGTATAAACAACTTTAAATATAATTGAAAAATGTTACACATAAAAATGCATACACACGTGTTATTGAAGATAACTTATCTGGGGTTTTCTGACCTACATTTTCAGAATCAGTGTTCATCACATGTTAATGTATTTTTTAGTTAATTACAGTACTGTCCTCATTTACAACCTCATTCACCCTAAATTAAAATACATAAATAACCGTTATGGACAGAAATGTCATGTTTTCTGAAGAAGAAGCAATTGTACAGTTTAATCACAAACTTTTCCACTGACATGTTTACACCTGTGTGTCACTTGACATGACATCACACTTCTCTACAGTCTTTCAGTTTCAGACACGTGTCACCAGGTGCATTTTCCTTCTAACGAGATTCCGCCTCATTAAGCCTGTTAAGACATTCCCTGTATTAGGGGGAAGGAAGGGAGGCTTGAGGAACAGAAGAGGGCATAAGGGCAAGCCAGTGATACCCTCAGCAAACCCTCAGGACACAGCTGGCATTTGCTTCTGGCGAGGGCAAATTAATGTACAGCCCCTAGGAAGTGGTTTCAGCGAAGCTAAATCATCTAAATATCTAGTTTCTTTCTGAGATTTTTATAGTTCAATCTGGCTCCTGGGGAAGAGTATTTCCTATGGTTTCATAGGTTTAAGAGTCTCGTTTTGGCCACCTGGGAAAGAAAACACTGGCAGCTGTGAATGTGTGTGACTGATATTTTCTTTGTCTTAGAGTAAACTGCTTTCTCACTCGCCCAGTTTCTCATTGCTTCTACCTCGCTCTTTCTCTCTAACTCTACACGTCCCTTGGTGGTATTTATATAAATGACAAACAGCTTACTACTGTGGGTGTGCGTGTGCTTTTGCGTGTGCGTATGTGTGAGACCTTTGTGAGCGTATGCTAAACGTCCAACAAACTGTTCCCGCCACACAAGAACTTGGGCGTGCGCCAGCAGCGTCCCATTTGTCCGCAAACATGTCAGAATTATACAGTGTCTGTCAACAGTGCAAAGGTGTGATCCCCAAACCCCCCCCCCCCAATCCCCCCATTGACGCACAATGTCATGTTGCCAGGCGAAGCATGGCCTCCGTGGTAAAAATGACTCTCAAGGTCCCTGCCCGGAAGCTGGCCAGCTGTGTGTCATACTCCGCAGACCTGGGGTTGGTGCCCAAACGCAGGGGAAAGAGGAGAGGGGGGTGTGGCGGGTCAGGCCCACGCCCTGCCATCCACACAGCTGCCAACAACGACCCAGCCATCACCCACTCCTACTATGCTGACCTGGAGAAAGAGGGTATTGTTGAGAGGTGGGGTGGGTTAGTGGCTATAGAGAGTTGTGCCAACGGAAGGTCAAAATGTTCATGGTCACGTGGTTCATGGATACGCAAAACTGTTCCAGGAAGTGCTTGGTGGGCAATTTGAATCGAGGTATATATACAAATATATAACTTCATTTTTTGGTAATTAATAGTCAATAAATCCACAAATTTACATTCACAGTATCATTTATGTACTTTATGTATTTGTGGCTAACTTCCGGTAACTGTTTTATGCCATTGCTGTGAAAAAACGGCCCATTGGCGTGAATGGAGTTGACGCAGCTCTCTCTTTACATGGCTCTGCTAGAGTGGTTACATCCCTGATATGTCCTTTCTGTCTACCTGCTGATCACTGCGAAAGATCTAACCACAAATAATCACAAAATGACATAGTTGTAGTGTTGGTGAAGAGCTTGCAGAATAGCATACAGCAGAAATACAGTATATTTACAGTATACGCCATTTACAAGCCTAATATATATTCGACGGAGTCGCGACGGCGAGTGTGGCTTGCGCCAAAAATCTCATTTGTGGCTGCCGCGTTATTTGTGCTGCTGTGTATTTGTTAATGCTGTGTGTATTTGCAGGAAGCTACGAAAAACAAGGAATGGGCAGAAGAATGCAGAGAGAGCTGCGATGAGGGCTCAGTTCAGGAATAAATATCAGCTGTCCGAGGTCTGCTTTAGTGAAACAAATGTATGTGTTTGTGTGCCAAAAGGCCTGTAATACATTGATAACGTATTAAAATCTACTGTAAAATACATGCTCATGTACTCAGTCACCTACAGGCTGCGGCTGCGGCGGAAACAGGCGGCGGCTGCGGCCCACCGGTGGACTCCGGATGCGGCTGCGAGGAGGGGTCCTGATGTACTCAGGATTCAGCCCAGGGGCGGGGTCAGGATGCAGCCCGCCAGAGAGCCCCCATGGTGGAGGAGACTGTGGCAAGTTCTCGGGCTCCAACAGCGGAGGGGGCGGTAACCAGGCCCCCGAAGCCAACGGCATTGGCGGTTCCACCGATCCCCTGCGAGCGGCAGCCCCCTGACGTGGGGTGGCTCTCTGACGCAAAGAGGTTGTGGTGTGCCTCCTGCGAGCGGCATCTCCTCCAGGCGGGGCGACTCAGACTTGGAAGGCCCCACTAGACCGGGCAGCGGCCTTTCCTCTGAGTCAGGCGATGGAAGGCCCAACGGTGACCATCTCCAGGGGCTGGGATCGCTGACGCGAGGTAGGTTCAGTGGACCCCTGGCGTAGAGCAAACTCCCAACACGGGGCGGCGCTGGTGGACCCCCGGCATAGATATGAGGCATGGGCACCTGGGCCAAAGTCACTTTGGGCAAATGCCCTAGAGGAAAGGCCGGCTGGAGCTTCTGTGGTCTGGAAAGCCCAGCAGCGAAACGTTCCGGCTGGAGCTGCTGAGGCGGGGAAAGCCCAGCGGCGGACACGAGCTGCGTCCCGGAGGTGGGATCTGGTGGACCCCCATCCAGCGGCGACTCCCTGACGCGGGGTGGCTCCGGCGAACCCCCGGTACAGCCCCCAACCACCTCGGGCCAGTGGGCACCTGTGGTCCGGTGGGCAAGCTCACCTGTAACAACGCGAGACTCACCATGCCCAAACACGGCCCAGAGCAGCTCAACAAGCTCCGGGTAGTCGGGAAGCTGCACCCCCTGGTGGTAAAAAGCCGCTCCGGCCCACTTGAGAGCCCGGCTGGAGAAAAACAGCACCCACTAGCCTACCTCGAGCTCTTCAGCAGTGTAGTACCTCTCCGCCTGCTGGAGAAACTGTCCGAGGGAGCCAGGAGTGCCGTGAAAACGAGGGGGCGGGGATACACGTGCGCCGTTCCCCGATCCGGGCCCCGACAGCGAAAGCGCCGAATCAGCCCTTGCTGGGGAACCAAGAGAAGAAGCGCTGCCTCCCGGCGTGGTCGACGTTGGAATGGACGGGAGGCCACGCAAACCCACAGCCAATATGTCGCGGATCTCCGCCACCCTCCGGGAGACCCACTCGGTCTCGGCCGCGTAACTCAAGTCCATTGCAAATGAACGAAAAAGGAAAAAACAGATGCAGGTGAGGGGACGAGCCACACGCTCGGTGTTTACTTACATTAAACTCAACTTAACACAGGTATTGAAGCAAAAACAAAACTTAAACAAAGGCGTGTACAGTAACGTAACACATCTTGTAGCCACATGAACAGAAAACATGAACAATAACCCACACCCCTTTCCAGCAGTCACCAGCCTATATGCCCTCACACCCACACGGCTGAAGGCAATCAGGCTGATCGCCCGTGTGGGTGTGAGGCGCTGGGAATGCGGACAGTCCTGCCCGTACCACACCGGCGAGACCAAGGGAAATTTACACTGATAGTAAGAATGAACTGATAGAATATGTACTGATAGTTAGAATGAACTGATAGAATAGGTAAAATGACAGTATGGCAGTTGAGTACATTTGCCACTGTCATGACTGCTCTCCTGCTATGGAAACATGCACAGAATCACAAACAGCTTCCTTGTCTAAATACTTACAAATGGCATTATATTATAACATCAGTTTTTACATCCAGCAGCGCTATGACTAGCTTGTATGTTAACTGAATCTTTTTTGTGTTACTAGTTGGGTGCCTTATGTCCTGGTGACGTCCTGGTCAAAGATGTCTACTACCTTCTCTGCTTCACGCTTTCTTTCTATGGGGAGCTCTATATGCTAAGCCAGGGTAGGATCACTATACATGATTGGTAGAGATATGAGGAACACAATACACTGTGTAGTAGTAGTCCTTAGTTCTAAACACAAAAGAAAGGAACGCCAGGGTTATTTACCTTGACCAGTCTACATGTTTTCATTTGCAAATATTCAAATATTTTTCTTTATCTTGATTCTCTTAATTCTCTTAACATCTGTCCTCTTCTTATGTATACAATGTTATGCAATATTATATGTGATACCTGGTGAATTATGTTGACACTTAAAATATATATTGTATGTGGTGTGAACAATCTCACATTATCAAGGCAAAATAAATGTAGTTCTTTAAGAAGATTTCAACAATGTTTATGATTTTATTTGTTGTGAAAATTAAACTTGAATTATGTTGGATCTGTGTGCGTGCATGCATGAGGGTGGGTGTGTGTGTGTGTGTGCGCACTCACGTGTGTGTGTGTGTTTGTGTGTGCATGTTTTGCTTCTAATTGCTTGATTTTTGGCTCTTGAACTCTAACCTTAAGGATCCATAAATCAGCATCTCTATCAGAGCGCTGGAGGACATTCAGGGTGGGCGGGCGTACTGTCCTCCAGAAACAGGAGGGCTGAGGCTGTTATGGGAGACCATGCAGTGCCTTGGTGGGACCATGGGGAGCATGTCTGTCCGTCTGGCTGCGTGCATCCAGGGCAACGCCGCGGTGTACGGTGCGACCCGGGCTCTGTGTGTGTCCGCCGCTGGGACTGTGGTGGACGGAGGGACGGATGGGGAAAAGGTCTCAGCCAAAGACAAGATGGCCGCCAGAAAGAGTGGCACGGGCGGACGAGTGCGGAGGTTCGAGGAGATCCCTCACACCGGCAGGAGTGGCTGGCTCAACTTGGTGAAGTTCTGGAGAGAAGACCAGTTCCGCACTCTACACAAGCATATGGAGAGGACCTTCAACACCCTGGGCCCCATCTACAGGTATCTGGGAGAGAGGAATTGTAATGTTAACAGTGTCCAGCCACAAGGGAATTACAGCTGATACAGTACATCAGCTTACAGTCTGAATCACTGTAACAGATCTCACACCTTCAGCCAGTGTAGCTCAACATATTGGTGAACCAGCAGGTGTAGCAGAATAGCAACGCTCTGACTGGCACATTGCATTTCACACAAACATGTTTATTATTTATTAAACTGCCAAACTATTTCCTTGTCCCACTCAGTTTATTTTTGACGCATGTGGGACCGAGTCAGGCTTACTGCTATCGGCCTGATACATACATGGTATGATACACACACACTGAAAGGTTCCTGCACTTGTCAATCATTATAGATTATATTTGAAAAGTTTCAAATGTCTGCATCTCAAGAAGAGCTTGAGCTTTTTTCTCAGAGCAACAAATGGCTTTCTTACCACATAAGAGGTGTGGGGGGGAGGGGGGGTTACAGCTCCCAGTAAAGGCGTGAACATTCAGTTCCATGTGCTGTATCCAGGGAGCACCTGGGCACTCACAGCAGTGTGAACATCATGCTGCCCGGTGACATCAGCGAGCTGTTCCGCGCTGAGGGCCTGCACCCCCGACGCATGACCCTGCAGCCCTGGGCAATGCACCGCGAGACACGTCAGCACAGCAAGGGAGTCTTCCTCAAGTCTGTACCACTGTGTGTGTGTGTGTGTGTGTGTGTGTGTGTGTGTGTGTGTGTGTGTGTGTGTGTGTGTGTCTTTGTGTTTATTTTGGAACATGTAACAAAAACTTATAACTATATATATATATATGTAACATTTTCAACAATTTCTTCAATATTTCTATAATAAAGCCGTAGAAAAAATTAAGAGACAACTGCAGTAGTTTCTCAGATTTTTACTAATTCAACATTTTTTATTTACATGTTATCCTATATGTGTATTTTCATATTTATATTTATATGCTATTTATATTTTTGTTACATTTACAGTATCTTCATACTTCATTACAAATTAGTAATATATGTGTTAGTAATATATAGATTTGTATATAAATAAGAAGATAAGATAAGAAGATATGCATTGTTTAGTGGTTAACTAATACATATCCTATAGTTGTAAGACAATACAACATGTTAATGATATATTACTGAGAAGTGACCATACCACATCTAACTAGTCCTGTGTTTGACTGATACTTACTATGAGTAATGGCGACCACCATCTTTGTAACCTCCCTCCTCCACAGGAACGGGGAGGAGTGGCGTTCCGACCGCCTCCTCCTCAACAAGGAGGTGATGATGAGCTCTGCCGTGACGAGCTTCATCCCCCTCCTAGACGAGGTGGCGAGGGACTTCTGCCGAATGCTGCAGATGAGAGTGGATCGGGAGGGGAGGGGTGAGGAGGGGGGGCGCAGCCTGACCCTTGACCCCAGCCCCGACCTCTTCTGCTTTGCCTTGGAAGGTTTTTATTCACTGGGTGGTTGTGTAAGCGTGTGTGTGCATGTGTGTTGCTGTTCAGTGTGTACCTGCTGCTCACATCGGGGTGAACCTTGTGTGACCAGTAACTATATTCCCCTCATAATGTTCCCTGTGAACTACTGACATTCCTTGGCGTTATAAAACCTTAATTGCGTTGTATTGTCGTCTGTGATATTCCTGCACAACACAACATTGACGGTTGCATGGGTATGGGTGGAGATCTGCTCTGCTCTGTGGGGCAGAGTACAGAGTGTGAACCAATTAGTACTCAAGCGTGGTGAGGAGTTACAAACCAAAACATATCAACAATGTTTTTGTAACATTGGCTTCTCACGCAAGAGCAATTCTGGACAAAGCTCAAGGCAAGTCTGTTTAATCACTGGAGGTACCATGGAGGCAAAGAGCGTTTCAGTATAAATAGACACATCAATGGAGCCTGACATGGTCTTGAGAGTGTTCTTTTATATGCCTTTCACGTGCCACCGCCACACGTGTGAATGCTTGTGCTACTTTGTATTTGCCCCTATGTTGAGAGAAGAGGGGGTGGGGGCAGTTGTTGAGTGACAGCTGAGGGCTCTGACATCATGCTTATAGCGTTCTTTCTATGGCGAGCTACGTGCCAAACCAGGGTAGGATTAGATCAGAAGTACATTCTATCCCATGTCACTAATTTAACACAAACAGACAGCTGATGGATGTGGTTGATCTGCTGCAAAAAATATACTTTTCCTAACTGGTTTTTAAAAGACTGTACATTGATTTATATTAAAATCTAAGAGTATCTGATAGAATATCTAATTATGACCTCATAGGTCCATACTGAATAAGAACGATACTGAATATTTCCTGTGTTTCTTTTCTCGAGCCCAAACCTCCACCAATAGCTTCCCTCTCCCCTCACTCCCTCCATTTTTAGCCAGTTGCCACGTGCTCTACGGGGAGCGTATCGGCCTGTTTTCCTCAAATCAGTCCCAGGAGTCCAAGAAGTTCATCTGGGCTGTGGAGCGAATGCTGGCCACCACCCCCCCTCTGCTCTACCTGCCCGTGCAGCTGCTGATCCGCGTAGGCGCCCCCTTGTGGACCGAGCATGCTAATGCATGGGACCATATATTCAGCCATGGTGAGAAAGAAAAAAAACCGATCTAATTGCACAACGTCTCAGAGAGCTTGAAAACAGAAATGGCGCAACAGACGGCCTCCTTTCTGCATATGATTATTAACATGTTTTTGTGTTGCTTCCCTTTAAATGCATTACAATGCTCCATCTGTGTTAATATTCCAACATATTTGTGTATCTAGTGGCCTCCTTCCTTCCCACCTCTCCCACTCTTGTCTTTTCCTCTCCCAGCGGAGGCAAGGATTCAGAAGGGGTACCAGCGCATGTCCTCCAGCCAGGGTAGAGGGCCTGCAGCTGGCTCAGCGGGGGGCCGCTACATGGGGGTGCTGGGCCAGCTGATGGAGAAGGGACAACTATCCCTGGATCTCATCAGAGCCAACATCACAGAGCTGATGGCTGGAGGGGTGGATACGGTGTGTGTGTGTGTGTGTGTGCGTGCGTGCGCGTGTGTATGAGCGTGTGCAGGTGTCTTTGAAATGAGCATCCATTTTTGCTTTCATAGGGATGTCTGCATGTGTCAGTGTGTATGTGTATGTGTGGGTGTGTGTGTGTGCGCGTGTGTGTGTGAGTGTGTGTGGGGAGGGGCCGGGAGGGGAGGGGGGGGGGGGGGGAATAGTGTGTGTGCGTGCGCTATATGTTTGATAACGCTCATTATTGTCCCGTGTTCTCCGCAGACAGCCGTGCCCCTGCAGTTTGCTCTGTTCGAACTGGGCCGCAACCCCGACGTGCAGGAGGCCGTGAGGGCACAGGTGAGGTCGTCGTGGGAACAGGCCGGCGGTGACCCTCAGAAAGCCCTGCAGGGGGCGCCGTTGCTCAAAGGCACAGTGAAGGAGACTCTCAGGTATGCAACACCTGTGTGCTCTCTCACGTATATCCTGCTACGCAGACAGCTGACTAATCTGGCTGCTTAACCCTCGCGCTGTCCTATGGGTCAAAATGACCCGGTGCACTTGCCAGTAGAGGGCAGCAACCACAACACGGACATGTGACATTCCGCGGTTTGCTCCCTCTGCTGCTAGTCTACAAATTTAAAATTATTGTTAGATTGGCCTTGGCATTGCATATTGTTTTATAATAATGTTTAAAAATGTATACATTTAACAATTGAATTTTAATTAACATTTTAATGCATGTTTGACCTCAAAGCAAATTAGATAAAGGGCCCCTCCTGTGAACTCTAGCGCCCCCCCCCTTAAGGGGGCTTGGACCCCAGGTTGGAAACCAATGGTCTAGGGTATGTATGGGAGAACAGACTGTGTGTTCATTGTGTTGAAGGTTATACCCGGTGGGAATCACAGTGCAGAGGTATCCAATCAGAGATATTGTTCTCCAGAACTACCACATACCTGCTGGGGTAAGTGCATATGATACATGCACATGCACACTCACACATGCTCACTCACATGCACACATGCACACACGCTCTCTCTCTCACACACACACACACACACACACACACACACACACACACACACACGTGCTAGCCAGCTTGTTAGGTTGGCAGAGTCCATTCTCTCAGCAGCTCTCTCTTTTACCCCTCCCCCCATCCATCTTCTACACCCCCTTCCCCCCTTCACCCCCATCATCTCCACACACCACCCCACCCTCCCTGTTACGCCCTCTGCTGGCCAGACCATGGTCCAGGCCTGCCTCTACCCGTTGGGCAGGAGTCAGGATGTCTTCATGGAGCCGCACCGCTTTGACCCCGGCCGGTGGGGGAGCAGGGAGGTAGGGGGGAGAGGAGGAAGAGGAGGGGCGGAGGGGTCCGGGTTCCGCTCCCTGGCGTTCGGCTTTGGCGCACGGCAGTGTGTCGGCCGGAGGATTGCTGAGAACGAGATGCAGCTCCTGCTCATGCGTGTGAGTGACAGGAGAGAGAGGAATGGAGGGAAGGGGGTAAATCTTAACACGCACGCCCAGTACCCCAGATTTAACTCCAGCATGCAGCAGTTTGAAACACAACTGTGAATGAATGCTCAGCTGGTGTTAGGGGGAGGGGTAGTCAAAAGTGCAAACCTAGGAGCGCTGTGGGGGATGGGTAGGGATGAGTGCACGCCACTCATGCTGGTTGTGAGTGGCGTGCGCTCTATGAGTTTCAAACCAAAACAGCAATATTTTGGTGATTTGGGGATTGAGACAAATAAATAGTTGAAAATACCTTGAATAAAAACTGCAAAAAATAGAGTGCTTATTATTATTTATAACATTACTGTTGGCCTGCCATAACATGTTATTACAACTGTCCTGTTCTAATTTCATCTTCCCTCTCTCTCCTTCTGATTCCATCCTTCTGTATAATCCTCATCTGTCTAGATCCTGTTGAGTTTTCGTCTCAGTGTATCATCTTTAGAGGACATCAACACCACATACACCCTAATCCTCCTCCCTGAGACTCCACCAAGAATTACGTTCACCAAGCTCTGACTGTTACACACACTCAGACACACGCACACTCACACACGCACATACACTAAGGTATGGCTTAATGGGGGAAGCGGCATTGCGTGCCACATGAAGGCTGTTTAGTATTTGTTTTATGCCGATTTTTCAAAAATATATCTTACAAACACAATATATTGGCTTTTGGGTTATCCATGGTCTATGGGCACTGGCCTATATTTGCCCTGTGGTCAGTTAATCCGGGACTGCATAGGCCTACATTTTGACATATTATACATGTTAGCAAATATGCTAGTTAACACATTTAACTGATAAATGAAACTAATAAAATCAGTTGGTCGAATTTACTAATGAGCAGTGTCCCGTTGCTTTTTCTGTTTAGATTGCACAATCTGTAATTCTTTCCTATTCGTCATCTGTCGTCGTGAAGGCCCTTGTTTTTACAATAGTTATAACGTCCAAGGCCAGCAGGTGGTGATAAAGCTTACCCGACTCACTCATTTACATTTTGTCACTAGCTCTAGCTGTGTTCAACATCACTCACCAACGCCTTCTTCCAGGTTGGTAATTTGTTTTTATATTATCAAAAATACTTTCGTTTACAGAGTGTTTGTGTGGCATGTTGTTTTAGCCGTGGTGTTTTAAAGTTTGATAATTGATAAATGAACTTTCTTTCTTGTTCTAGTCAAGCTTGAAAATTTACTCATGACAAATATTTGTACTAACCCGAGATATCTTATTTATCTATTGATTTTTTTTGTTGACATAGCCCATCAAAGCAAACATTAGCTTCCTAAAATAGACTCACTGACCAACACAATGAATTGGGCACAGCATGCCACACACATTAAAAAGTTGATTTATACAGAAATTGATAAAATTATAATAAAATAGTTAAAGACAGTGTTAAGAAAATGAAACATAGGCTACTAATATTTAGTTATTGCAGTGTATGTATGTGTGTGTGCATATATGTTGTATTTTATTTGATTGAACTTTGGTTTTAATATAGTTGACCTCCTCCAAGTTAATGTGTTGGTTATTACTGTATGTCATACTCACGCTAGGGGCCTGCTGTGTATTAGTTACTGGACTCCGAAGGAGTGGTTCTCTTTAGCCAACCCAGGAGCAAAGGTCTGTTTGTCTTTTAGCTACTGATTTACACACACGGTCAGACTATCTCAATAAGTGTGTGCATGTTTAATATGCACAATCACACACTCTACGCGCGCACACACACACGCATAAATCTACAATTGTTGGCTGGCCAATCTACAGCACAGATACCCGGACCCGCATGTATGGGTTAACAATGCTCTAGGATCACAGCTGTGGTCTGTGACCTATTATAGCAATGTACTATTAAAACCATGATGTGTGATTTCAAACCTGTCACATTATGACTGTTACAGGTACAACTGTGACATGCCACAGGTGTGTTTAACAACATTTAATGTAATGTACAGTAGTGTGCACAACTAGGTAATTAAATTATTATTCAGCTTCACTTAGAAAGCCTTGTATTGTATGATTAGACACCTGTCACCTCACAACGAAGGCCCTCTTCAGCTATATCCCTCTTCTCTATCACTATGGAGTTGTAGGGTTTGGTTGGTTTGTAAAACATCGCACCTTGAGTGACATTAAGGGGAGCTGCTGTGTGTGTGGTTCAACCCTCAACCCACTCACCTCTCATCAGACTGGCGAATGGAGCGCTCACTCTCCAGATGGGCTGAAGGGGAGGGGATAAGTGGGGACAGAGGGGAAAATTAGTTTACAGAGGTAGCGGACAAAGTGACATGAGCCTTACTGAGTGACGGAGAAGTGGCTCTGTGTTGTTAATTATATTATAAAGGAGGAGAAGGAGATTTACAGTTATTACAGTAGTTAGTAATATAAACTCAGGCAAAAAGATATAGAAAGAGGAATAGACGGCTACATTGTCAGATTAGCTGCTCCAGTTATTAATTGCGGTTTCAATTGAGGTTTGAAGCATCAAAATGGGTAGGTTTTATTTTATAATCTGTATAAATGTATAACATTTTGTGTAGAATCTTTCTGAAGTACAGAAAGTACTGAAGATGTGATGATAATTATCCACAATCCTGGATTTATGAAGTTTAAACAATTAGGTGTTTTCCACAACTTGATGAAACTGTAATGTGGTCAGTGGTCTCGCAGTGTTATTTTACTCGTATACCGGTATATATCGGTATATATCGGTATATCGGAATTGTTTCAAAAGAGATATAATATTAGACAATATTGTTTATATCGATATAGTTATATTATGCGTATTCATTACTTTTTCCATTTGTTTGTCTCTCCTTCCATCCACATTTCTGTCGGGTTTCCTGTTTTTTCCCTATTCCTGAAGGATTTAGCCCACTTTATAGAAAATACCGATATATATTGTGTATCGGAATTAAATATATCGGGATATAATTGTTGGTCCATATCGCCCAGCCCTAATCTGCCAGTGGTTTGTCGACCAATTGCTCTCAAACACGCACTTACACACACATACGCACGCACACTACCTCTCCTTCAACATATGCAGTATTCATTGTCATGCAGGCCGTGCACTGAATGACATGTCGCAAAGCTGGTACCTTTCAACACAAACAGCTTCCTTTTATTATCGCCTCGCTACAACAGGTACCGGGCGTGCATGACTGCATAGTTTTAGTGCGTTTTCGTGCGCGCACACCTGTGTGCGTTCTGCGATGTGTGATGTGGAGCTTAGTGGAAAGCTCGTGTGATGTGCAGCAGGGTGGGAGAACTAGGTCACATGGAGGTGGAGAGAGCGAGGCAGCGGTAGAGCAGGATTGAGAGAGTGAGAGAGAGAGAGAGAGAGAGAGAGAGAGAGAGAGAGAGAGAGAGAGAGAGCGCCCCCGTGTACTGTGAGCTAGAGAACCACATACTAGTTGTCATGCATGTTTACATACAGTACTGCTGCCTTCCAATGTTCAAAACTTGCCGGAACCTGCCGCTTTGAGTGACCCCCGCTCTTACACAATGATAGATACTACACGCTGTTCATTTATACAGTAGTGGTACAAAATGCATGCATGCAATATTAGTAGAGCCACGTTTTTTAAAGCAATTGTGTCCTCTCAATAAACAATGTCAATTAAACCGATAGGCCCTACAGCATCATAACACCAATGTAATAATTCATATTAAACCATTTATAGATAGTTCCTTCAGGCCATTCTCTCTCTACAGTACTTCATCTTATCTCACATTCTCATCCTCTCACTTGCTCTTTACCATCGTGATATCACTGTTGACCTTGTCAGTCTGGATCTGTGTTTTTTGCATACTTTATATCCACATCAGCCACTTGTAAAAGGCTGAATGCCCCCAGTCGCCTGAACAGAACAATCCCAGGAGAATAATGTGCTTAATTTCTTGTGTTGTATCAAAGTGGATGTTAAAACTATACATCATTATTTTCATGCATTTTAAAGAGGGGGAAATCTACAGCAGTGTAGTCTGTAAACATTTAGATATATTTCAAATGTATCCAAAATGTGAGCTTCTGAATCGTATTATTAAATGCAAAATGGGAAAATTGACCAACAATTATCAAAAAAACCTTTCAGCTTTTTTCCGCCTCACAACAATTAGCTGTTTGATTAGCTAGTCGGATGGCAGTTGTGTGGCACGCACGGCCTCCTGATGATAGGGGGGAGCTGACAGCTCTAATCCTCCAAGCAGACAACGCACCACACAGCAGCAGCAACAACAACATCAGAGGTTCCAGCTTCATCGAGGTGCTGGTGCCCAGTAGCACTGACGTCAGATAAACGTTACATCTTAAAGTGTTTAGCAAATTGCTAAACCGCAAAGTACCGCAGCTGCAATCCATTAATGCATGATCATTCAGTAGTATAGACCCGACGTGTGATCAGCTTTCCTCTCAAATGTCAAGGTCAAAATCACTATATTATCACACCGCCCACAAGTAGACAGCCGAGTGTCAGTGTGTTGCATGTAACCCTTAAATGTAAGTCTTTAATGTCACACTGATGTCTCTCTTGTAATGTATGCTGCTTGTGTGTGTGTGCGTGCGCATGCACGTAATGTGCTTCTCCACAGGCTGAATGTTTGACATTTATCTGCCATGGTGATCTGCCATTATCTATAAGGAAACATATAACAAAACATTTTGAATGTTGTATTAAATTTGCACAGGGTGTTTTCTTATATATAGCTGTATTGGTGGTTTGCCTGCGTTTCATGTGATATCCCTTAGCATAGAGGAACTAGCATACAGCGTAATACCCATGTGAAAAATACTCAGATCCCAAGCAACTGGAAAAAGTGCACAGCTGCGGGTGACGCCACCATTTCACGGCTCTGCCCCCAGTGGCAGGAAAGCACACACCAAACTTCTGAGCCCAGTCTTTCCCCTTTCTCCGCCGTCAGCCTACAGGCGCTACTCCGAGGTGATGACCCTGCCAGACTCCTTCATCCAGAGGCAACAGCTGGATGCCAGCATGGCTGACACCTTCCTGGAGCATCTTTGCCTGCTGGACATCAACCAGGAGCCAATCACAGCTCGCAACACCAGCATCATTTGTACCATAGGTGAGTGTACGTCCCAGCCAATCAGGGTATGTATTTTGTTCCTGGAGTTAGACCTACCTGCTGCTCTGCAACAGGTAGCCAGCAGGTAGTAGTGGTTGACTGGCGGTGGTGAGTTCAATTGAAAACCTCCACGGCCCATTCAAAGCCTCTTGAGACCTCAACTCCACTTTCAGTTAACATATGGGAAATAATGACTTATGTACAGTACATGCCCCTGCCCCCCCTTCCCATCACGACCATTACCACTACCATCATCACTACCACCCATCCACACACACCTTCCTGTCAGGTCTAGTATTTGTTAAAATGGCCCATTGACTATATGTCACAGGTGATTAGATTACATGTAGAGAGCCTTATCCATATAACTTTAAACCACTTTTATTTTGTTCTTTGTTTTTCTTGCAGGTCCAGCATCGTGCTCAGTCCCCAAACTCCAGGAAATGCTTAAAGCAGGAATGAACATCGCTCGCCTGAACTTCTCTCATGGCTCACACCAAGTATGTGTGTGTGTGCGTGTGTGTGAGTCTGTCTGTCTGTCTGTGTGAGTGTGAGTGTGAGTGTGAGTGTGTGAGTCTGTCTGTGTGTCTATGTGTGTGTCTGTGTGTGTGTGTGTGTGTGTCTGCCTGTGTGTGTGTGTCTTGTGTGTGTGCGTGTGTGTGTGTGGGTGTGTGTCTGTCTGTCTGTCTGTCTGTCTGTCTGTGTGTGTGTGTGTGAGTGTCAGTGTGTGAGTCTGTCTGTGTGTGTGTGTGTGTGTGTGTGTGTGTGTGTCTGTGTGTGTGTCAGTGTGTGTGTCTGTGTGTGTGTGTGTGTGTGTGTGTGTGT
>JAODLL010007949.1:12103-31509 GCA_026546735.1 Forbesichthys agassizii | reverse complement strand
GGTGGTTAGCTGGACAACAACATACAATACGAGAAAGGTGAGAGAATGTTTATTTAGGAAATGTTTTGGTTGCATTGTGTAATCTTACCAGTCATTCCGGACATCACGCATCCAATATTATCCGTTATTCTGAAAAGATGGGTTACTGTGGAGGAATCCAAGAGCTTGTCCTAATTTGGGAAACATTGAATAATGAAGAATTGTTCTAAGTGGGTATAACAAGTAAGGTACTTGTATCATGCATCATGGATGTACAAATGTACTTTTATACACTATATCTGCAGTAGACAAACGTGGGCATTACACATTGGAAATTGGAGACAAATATATTTTAAAGACTAAATGGCAGGCTGTATTCTGAGACCGATTATGCCAAGAGTAACTGTTGTGTAACCTATATTAAAGGGTGTATGACAATGCACTTTGTGCATCAAGTCGTATCAGAGGCCATTGTAAGTAAGTAAATCTTACGAATGTACTTGTCTGCCGATGCCCATCTGCCCATATGAAACACTATGCGGGAGGGGCATTGTATGACATTTATCCAGCACAATGGCATACATTATTAATGTATTGTGAAGCTGCAGCCTTACATCAACAACAAGACGAACTTACTGGTACTTTTTTTTGTGTTACGACAACTGCACAGTCCTTCCCCCGGACTGCTACTGACGTGAGTCCTCCCTGGTTAATGGCTTTGAAAGCATATTCTGCAAACAGGAGACAAGATAAGACAGTAGTGTTTATCATATCACCGCTACAATAATACCTCGTATCATCTCAATGTGCTATACTTGCCAATATATATATTTAATAAGGTACGAGTACTACGTAATGCTAGAAACAGTTCATTATTAAATACATATGCTTCCCGACATCCAAAATCATGTAAAAAGTATATTTGCAACAAGAAATCAGCTTGCTTGAGAACCGTGCTAACATGACAATGCTAATAAGCCTGAAGGCTAGTTAAATACGTTTTGTTTTACAGTGGCAAAAAAACAAAGTAAGCATTAGATTACAACTCGCAAGCAATCAGTAACAATTCGGTGTTATGTTATATAGCTAGTTTCACTTTAGCTGTCTCTTGAATATTGGCTAAAAGCGACCAGCTAAGCGAACCATGACAGAGCATTTAGCTAGCTAGGTACTGTGCCGTAGCATACTTGCAAGCCGGCTTTTTGTATTAAAAAAACATGATACTGACCCACTTGGTAAAGCCTTCCTTCAGGGGAAAAGATAGTAATGTGTCGATCAAACCCTGCACTGGAGCCTCTCGACATTTTACACAATTAATATGGCTGAGATATTCGCCCAAATGTTTTATCAGATTGATTTCAATTCATGCAGAATGGTTCCACCCGGAAGATGTACCGGGGTCACTTGACAACTGCATCCGAAGTGAGAGGCTACATAGTTTATGTTTCCATGGTAATGTAATATGCCCTGTCTTTTAAACTCATAAGCAATGATCATATGCATCCATGCACATGCTTCGTACACATTTATAACAACTAACCAGAGGAAATAAATATATAACTTGGTCTATTATCTCTGGCTATATTATAAATGCAGATGGCTTTACCTGAAGTATTGTCTGTATTTAACATAGATACAAGATTTCTCTGTACATGTCTTTAAATTATATTTTAAATGCAACATAACAACCATAAGATCAGAGATGCTACACATTATACTATTGGTAATAAACTTAATATTTAAATAAATACTGGCCAAAATATTTAAACGTTTAATTAAACATGTATTAAATGGAATTATCCTACATCCATGCACATTTTGAGAAACTGGATATGACAATACATTTCATGTCATCCCGTATTGTAAAATGTAAGCTATTTTGTCTCTGCATCTAACCACAACACTATGTCTAACAAGACACACTATTGAGAAATGCAGTATGGTCTGGAAAGACCAAACCATATTTCACAACTCCATATTATCTAGAAGAGTCCTGCACTTCTAAGAGCACACCAGAATGTTGCAATATTGAAATAGACAAAATGCTAAATGTATCCATGTAGTGTCATTGAAGGCATTAATCCACCGTTTATGGTTTCAGTCTCATAATTAAAGTGTTTAATTGCATCTTGGGTGAAATGCCTAATACAAATGTACATATAGCCTGTCTATCTGCTTTTATTAGAAGCAGCCTTTTCATCATAGTTTTAATGTTTCACATGACAGAGAAAACCCCCCACCCATGTACCCCACCATTTAAACTTTAAACTTTCACCTCCTCGTTTCAGGACCTCGTGCCCACCTAACGTTCTTGCTTTATTCTTTTTAGAGTAGGTCTATTCTTACACATTTTGACAAAGACCACCCACCCCTTAGTTTCTCCCAACTTCTCGGGGGCGCTGAGCTCTCCACTTCTTTGCTGTGTTTTCACACAGCAAAGGCACAGAACAGCTCATGTTTTCCAAGTACACCACACACAAGATATGAGCGTACATTATTGGCAGTGTGGTGATATGATGAAATCCTGTAATGTAATGTAAAATGAAATATACTGTATGCAATTGTGAGTCATATTATGAAAGGCATTAAAACAAATGTATCAAATTAGTAATTCAGACCACCAACGGTAATATTCTAATTATGTTATACCAAAACATTCAATGAACCTCCAACTGCATCATGCTAAATTAAACGAGTGTTTTTTCTTTTTCTCTTTATTAATTTTTCTGATATTTTATTTGGAATTTCAGACAAAAATCGAATCTCGATGCCCCACATAAAAAAGAACAAGCTGTGAGTTCTATGAATGACCTATCTGCCGTGGAAATAACCATGCAATGTCGATATTAGCCAGTGATAGCACTTTTCTTTTCGGCATTTTATATAGCTATTGTGTGACTTCCTTTCCACCGCTAGTGGTTTGTCAGTGCTACAAAAAACAAACAAATGAAAAAGATAACTTGATAGCACAATTCTCAGAAATGTTGAAATCAGTGGTTGTCAAAACAGTTTTCTGTACTTTTCTACAATTTGGTTCCTTAAATAATAGAATTGAGCAAACCTATACAGTCTATCTCTTTAGTCACTGTTGTAATAGTCTATCCGGCATAGTTCTTACAGACCATATTGAAAACCCCTTCTCACCCGTGGTATATGACAGGCTGACAGCTTGAGCATCATTGGCAACTTGTCAAAGAATATTCTATTTAAGTCCTCGAATTGCTTGATGACTTAAAGTCCCCTTCTTCCAGAAGGGGAATTTAACTGGTTGCTATACTGTATACTGTAGCTCACAAATGGTCACACCTTGGTTGGTCAGTTGTAGTTACTGGTAGTCAGATGGTGTGGTGACATTACAAACTTTAGTCCACCACCAGGGACTGACTGCATGGGCTTAGTGTTACCTGCACGAGATTGCTTCACATTCAAGATTGAGAAGACAGTTACAGTATGATTTTAAACTCATGTTTTAATTTTGTTTATTAATCTACGTTGACTAGAGAACATAGCTTTAGTTGTTGTACCACTTTAGCACTTTTGAATATGTGATTCAATTGCTAAACCCTAAGTATTCCTGCAATCAGTTACGCATATGCCACTAATTCAAGTAGAACTTTAATCCTGTATTCTTCAGCCCTGGGGTGAAAAATACAGGATTAAAGATTCAGTTTGACTTTGCCTCCAGAAACAGTCCGGAGAGCTGGGAAATCGTTGTGTTTCAGGCTGTAAACCGGTGTGGCCAATCAGTGCTGCATTGTTAGCTACCAACGTGGTTTAGATGTGATGGGGGCAACTTGAGAACACGGGGAGGGGTCCTACAGAGGTTAACGTAGATAATGCAATATAGCATCAGTTTTATTAACATTTATTAGAAGAGCAATTATTTTTCGCAATTGAAAAATATGATTGTACTCTCCTCCTGACTATTCTTCTGCAAGTGTGTGGACAATAACAGTCAGGCTCCACTGGTTCACAGGTTCGTCCATCAACTTGCCAACTATTTTTTGAAAGCGCCTGCCCTTTTTAAACAGTTTCAACGGACAGCATCCGAGATGGAAGTCTCTAACAGACACATATATCTGGCGTGTCAGGTTAAGAATCAGGGGGTAGGCTATCTGCTATTCATGTGAGATTAAGGTGTTATCTTACATTTTATGACTGAGTTCCCCTCAGTGTCGTTATTATGTTTTTGTAAAAAATGACCTCATGGAATACCAAACCCGGAACTTGCCTGAGGTGAAACAGATCTGAAGTTCTATGTACTTCACCTAAATCACTTTGAAATGAAACTCTGGACAGCAATGTTTTAGAAGCATACTGTACAATAGAATAGTAGTTACAAAACATTCTCACCCTTAATTGATGAAAACAGAAAACATTATTTATTTTATTTGTTTTGCAGTTCATTTATCATTAAGAAAAAATATGTATCCTTAATTATGTCAACAGGTTTCTGTGGCAACGCAGGGGCAAAGGCATTCTTGCTAACTTCGAGCTCAAATCAAATCAGTGTCGCTCCGCGGCCCTCCGCGGTGCCACGCCGCATCACAGAAATGCATTGTGAAGCAAAGCGTGTAGTAGTACGGCTTTGTTGATATGAGCGGTGTTCACCAGTTTGCGTATGTCACTATTTATGGAGCCAGGGCTGTGTAGAAGTATCAGATTATTTTTTCAACAAACACAGAGAACGGTAAAATAGTGAAATGCTAGGAGATATTTGTTACATTTTGATGTATTTATTTACATTTTGCTTTCAATAACTCACTATACCTTTAACCTGTATTTTTTACATTTGGCAAATTTAAATAGCTGATCCTGCATAAGAACAGTCTACAGCAACATATATGATAAACATGAAACACTAATGTGTTTTTTCCTTTGCTTTCATTTTGCATGACGTGCAATGTGCATTGAGGTTTTCAAGATGTCAGATGTCCAAAAGGTCAATGGATTTAGCATGAAGGAATTAACCTCATAACCGTTTGGTTCACAGGTTATTTGTTTACTTGTTTAATACCTTAATGAAACATCAGTTTCTGAAGTAAAATGACCTGTCTCTTGTTCAGTCAATATTAAGCCTTTTTCCGTTTTAGTGAATGATCAGGGATAGTTTGCTCACTTCGTTGTTCATTGAACAATGACAGTGTTTGATGGAAGTTTGCTGCAGAAACAAGGGCCAATGGTGGGGGGTGGAAACCATGGTTTTAACACACACATCATTAAATAAATGAAATGACAAAATAAATCAAATATCGCATGAGAAATTTTCAGAAATGAAAAGAAAACCACACGACTGCTGGACATCAAAACAAAGGGAGTAGCCTCAACATTTCATTTGAGCTGTTAGGGTAGGTGTGAAGATTAGAGGTTAAGTGAGGTGTATAACAGGCTTGTTTGCCAGAGAACCTTTGATTTACCGTGCAGAAAACAAACACCTCAAAGACCTTGATGCAATAACAAGCACGGGTCTGAACGTATTCAAAGACATTGAGGTTGTCAAGCCTCAATGTGCACTATCAAAACAAAAACATCACATTTCCCCCAGATTGGCATAGAATCACTAAACCACTTGAGGAAGTGAACACCACTTGCTCGATGTCACACGATAGCAGGAAACCCAAACCCCCTTCACCATTTTCTCTCTTTATCTTGCATAGAGGGCTGTTTTTTTTTTTGACAAAGCAAACGTAACGATCAAGTCTGACGTTGAGCTCTGCCACATATAGCTAGCAAACCATCTTGAGTAAATTAGACACTGTAGACATGCAGTATCTCATCTTGTATGCAGCATTAACCATTTAGCTTTTTTCAAGATAACCACACATCGTTAGCTTCATACACTTATTGATTTGACAATTGACTTGAGCCCGTGGCTTTGTCTGCATCAGATAATGGGGTACAGTAGGTAATGGTAATAACAAATTCAAATGATTATGCAATGTAATGAACCACACATTTAAGGTATTACTTGAGTAAAAGTTGATATTGCACACAAAGTAACTCAATATAAATAGTGATGTTAATTGCAGAATTTAACTAAATGAAACATTAAAATGGAAAAAACAAAAAAAAACATCCCCCTATGCACACACACACACCTCACCACCTCCATAAGATGAATGCCTTTATTGTCATTCTTGTGTACCATACGTCAAGAGAGCAGTGTCACAGGGAGAGGAACCATGTTCTAGAAAATAACTATCCAGGAAGATCTGTGGACATATTTCCGAGGCTATAGGAGCTCAGAAAATCTCCCAGAAACAGGATAGGATGGTGGTTGGTGGGGGATAACTCCCCATCGAGCGCCATCGGTGGTAGCCAAACCAAACAAGCTGCATCATTACATACATTAACCACACACACAAACACCCAACCTCACAATCTTGTGTTACAAATTTGGTAGCAAAGACCAGTTTGTTGGCAAGTATCGGATGGCGAAGAACTCAGCTCACCGGAGAGCATGACTCATTCGCTATATTATACTGTATGCCTAAAAAATAAATCCCCCCCTTGCACACACATTCATTAAATGGGTGATCACCCACAAGAGGAAAAAATGCCTTCATAGGCCTTATTTGGGTACGTTAGATAGTGAAACAGAAATAGGTTGATGTGTATCTAGCCGCTATTTCAATAGGCCTTGGTCAGAGCTGGGAATGCTAGGGGAATTTATTGGGAAGAAATTCTCCCACTAAACGTCCAACAGATGACTATTTCTGACTATTATAATATTATTATACTAGTCATGTTGGACTCGTCAAGTTTTCATTCTCTGTGTAAAACCTCAGCTCTGTTTGACTTAAATGTTCTTGACTGAACAGGAAAAAGGAGAAACATTGTGTTTGAAAAGTGTTTGAAAGTGTTCACGTGCTTCTGTGTATTTTGTTCCTCCACACCTGAGAAAAAAAACCTTAAGATTAAGATTTCAAGCTTATAGGCCTTATTCAGTCTGTGATGCATGCTTGGGGCATGATGCATTTTCAAAACGGTTCTTCAATTGTAAATTAAACTTTCATTTCACCACTAATAACGATGTTCTAAGTAAAAAATAAAATAAAATAAAAAACAATACAGGAATTTAGCTTTGACAGCGGAATTTTGCTGGGAATTTCCCACTTCTGCAGCCTGCACATGCATACAGATCGTCTCCCGCTTGACTGGTTGGGAGGGCAAACAGGTCCTACGTGTATGGTGTGAGAACGCAATTGCCTTTGACATGCAAGATATCATCATGACATGTCATTTTTCTTCTTTATAAACATGCAAATATTGCAAATGAGTCCATTTATGGGCTGTGCGTTTGAAAAATAGACAGAGCACTATCCTGCAGGCAAATAGCCTATAAGGTAGTCCTACTCATTTGCAAAACGTTCTTTCACTAAGAGCAATTCTCCCCCAAGTTTCCAATATCTTGTTTTAGCATGTGTTGATACAAAGGCCTATTCGTTGTTTGTTGCCATTTGTCTGTCTGTCTGGTATGTCTGTGCAATGCAGGGCCAACAACACCAACAAGCCTACTTGATTCAGTATTGCACATCAGTTTATTAACAGTAGCATATAACACCTCGACATCTGCCCGTACTGTAGCGCCTGCAGAATTTCGCAGAGGCATGCGGGCTGCTCGATGACCTCCAGTAGCACTTTTACTTCCTGATTAAGAGGCCTCACGTCTCCCATATGAAATCCCCTAAACTTCCCCTCAGCCAGCTCGATTCCAGCTGCTGGATAATGGATTTTGCAGTTGTGTTTCGTCGCTTAGGGCCGTACGGTCGGTGAACCCACTGACTGGCCGGGCAGCAAATGGTAGGTAGGCTCCTTTACAAGGTTTATGTTTCGCTAAATTGCTTTTCCAGCGTAGAGCAGCAGAAGAACGGTAGTATAATAATAATGTGAGTGCAGACAAATTACGGGAGCGGACTCTGCGGGGAGGGAGCAAAGGAGTCTTCTGGCCCAGCTGTGCGTAGCCTAGCAGTCGGTCGGGGAGCACATCTGCAATCGTTTGAAGCGAGCGGGGGAATTCCTTTTCCAATGTGCGCCCACCTCAATGAATTCAGTCTTCAACATGCGCTGCTTAACCGCCTCCCCTCTCCCCGTTCCACCTACGTTTCCCTGGGACACTTTTGGGCACAATGGGCACCAAATAAGACGTCGAAGTGGGGGAAGGGCGGTTATTGTGTATAGCCAACTGTGGATAGTGTGTAAGGATGCTATAGGTTATAGGCCTAATAGGCTAGCATCATGACAAACGTTTGCACATTAAAGGAAAAAACTAAACTAAAGCTGAGCTATGGTTTCACTACAGCAAAGTAACATACAATACAATAATATTTTAACCACAGGTTCTTCGCTAAATACAGTTATAATAATAAGTCTAACAGCAGCAAAAATGCAGTGTGAGAATAGCCCCAAAATGTAAATAGCAATTTTGCCTACAATTTGCGTCTGCTGAGACGATTATATGCCACCTGCCTAAATATAGGCCAATCTATTGTTTTCTGGGTGCGTGGGTTGACCACGACAGGGAACAACAACAGTAGCCTAGCTGGGAGTAACCTCTCTTCCAGAATGTTTGGAGTTTCTCCATTAACATTGAAGATTCGGGACAAGACGTTCTGGCAAGGAACACCACGCCTGTTTTTCCACTCATGACATTTTGTCAAGGAGAATTAACATCAGATTTTAAAGAGGTTTAGTAGGCTACTAGAAATACTATTGAATTGTTATAGTAATATCAACAATATAGACAAAGTAGCCTACTATATAGCTTCCACATAAATTCCTGAAGTTTAAATTTGTATAGGCTATAGGCTACAGTATGTGGGATTACTTACTTTGGGCTACTCTATGTTGAAACAGATAACCTTGGTTTAAAAATAGTTATGTTTGCATGAACATACATGAATAAAGGGTTGAGCTCATAAGGGTGTGTGTTCTTCCAGCCGGACCACAACACACTTCTCGTATCTTGACATTTGACTGTTTCACTCCCTATTCGCTGATGCCAAGTGACTGGACATAACTCAAAATAGGCTATGCACCAATATCTAGAGTGGAAGGTAAACAATGCATTATCCCTTCTTATAACTGAAGCTATGATTAACTGTAGAGCTGCTAATGTATTTTGTTTTAACATGCATGAAGAGATGCTGTTTTCTGTCACTGTTGTTTTGATTACCACACTATCAGCAAATGCGTCAACTGTGTGAATATTCTCTTTCAGGTAGATGCTAGTTTTCACCTGAAAACATACAGATGTAGGGAAGGGCTTATTCACAGGTATGACCCATAGTACTGTATTCAAAATAACCTATTTGCCTCACAAACGTTTTACATATCAACAGAAAAATACAAGTAAAGAAAAAAACACTTACTACGTTTCTGACACATGGAGACATGTATTAATTTAAAAATATTTGCAAACAAATTTACATTATTTTGCTAATGGTCAAAAATATCAAACATATGGACTGGAATTTATTAGCTTTCTTGTCTATTCCCTGACTGTTGTCCAACCCGTATCTGACAAAACAATAATACATTTGTATATAAGTTATTGGGTACTTTACTAAATGTGTTGATATGTTACTCCTGAATAAAATAATAATAATCATTAACTTAAAAAAAAACAAGTTAGAAAATAAGACTATAAATTATTATCACATGTTCAAAAGTATACCTGTAATCTGAATACAATATTTTTGATGGTAACGTAGAAAATAGAAAATAAATATGTATTATTTAAATAAATTCTGATACTCGTTAGCTCTGCCTATGTGAATCCATCCCCCTATCCACCCACTCACCAACACGCACACACACACACACGCACACACCTCACCACCTCCATATGAATAATGCCTTTATTGTCATTCTTGTGTATCACACCCCAGAGAACAGTGATGGCCACAAGGTCACAGGGAGAGGAAAGTACCAAAAACCTTCAAAACACATGGGTGTGCATGTTTTGTATGACCCGCCCAAGCTGTGTACACTACTAAGTTTAAGGTTAAGTTTCATTGTGTGAAACCACCATCAGCATGGTCCCAATACACACTTAACAATACAGATGCACAGAATAAACATTCACAAGGTAAAATACAATAAAAGACACATGGTAAAAACACATAATAATGATAGAAGGTTAAAACAATCTTAAGACGTAACATAGTCCAACTATACGTCTCAATATGTGCACATATTCAATTCAATTCAATTCAATTCAATAATACATAAGAAACTAAATTAGAAAATAAGAAAATAATTCAAGATAAAAACCACAGCCCTATCTAAAGGCTTTATCAAAAAGAAAGCTCTTAAGTCTTAAACAGGGAGATGTTGGCTGTGTCCTGAATCCTGATAAGGACCTGGTTGCACAGCTGAGGTGCCTGGTAGGTAAAGGCTCTATAGGGGATATATTTAATATAGGCTGGTGCCTGACTTGACTGTTTAGTGCTTTATAAGCAAAAACAGATATTGATACTAGTGCACTACACTGTACACGGCACTTTGTTTCCAATCCAACCTGGCCCACAATTACATTAGACTTTCCCCAAACAAGGTCTCCACCCATTAACACACAATTCAATGCTGACAACCAAGTCAAAGGTCGACTGTAAACATTCCAACATATGTTCTTAGTCGCACGTGAGGTGCAGACTACACTATGTGCCAACCACAAAGCATGGTAAAGTGTAATGGATACTTGTCAGTGCCCTTTGAAATAAGCTTTTGGCTTGGCTTATCTGCAGGTACAGTACAGCACATACAGTATATGGAAATATGCCAAATGTTGTCTAAAGTGCTTGGGAATATTTTATTAAACTGTCAGCTATTTGAATACAACAGGAGTTTACTATGGGGTGATATGTCACGAGATGCGGTGAACTAAGATTGTAATCAAAATGTGTCATTTTGGCGTTTGGGAGTCATGCTGATATCAATGTAAGAATAAGTCCAACACACATTCTCACACAAAGTACATAGAGGATCTCTGGTAAACCTGACATGGAGGCTACTGTGACATCCTTCCCGCATATAAATTCAGATTTCTGGAAAAAAAAAACTTTTTTAAATCAAATTGAATAAAATTCTTTCCAAAATGACTGCATCATTGTCATTAGTTGACTATGGAACAGGCCAGTTGACACGTACGAGCAGTTTTTATAACCACCTGTGTTAGCAACCCTGTAGATAGCAGGCAATACAATTCAGGGGACTTTCCAAGACCCTGTGTGTGTGTGTGTTTGTGTGTGTGTGTGTGTGTGTGCGCGTGTGTGTATGTGTGTACTTCAGCATTTTCATTTTTGTGTGTGTTTTGTGTTTGAGTCTGCATTTGCGTATGTATAAAGGGCACTTGCAGGCAGGCAAAGTAATTGTGGTATGCATAGCTACATGCTATGAGCCATGTGCAAAAAGATACAGTCTGCAGAGAGATAAACATCTGGGATGTTTTTTGTTGTTTTTGCTCTGTATGCTATGTGCATGTGTGTTTTCTATATTTGCATAATATATATGCATATACAGTATATTATATTTGTATGTGTGCAGGGCTGCCTTAATGTAGGACATGCAAAATATCCTCTGCCGTGCTGGATAGCTCGGCCCATCAGCAAATACGGCACGCAAAGCCAACGACATTCACACAGTTCTGTGCAACGGCGAAACTAAAACTACATACTCCAGGACATTCCCCAATTCACGGCCTACAAGAATGTGGTCAACCAGCCCACCCCCACCCATATCTTTAAACTGGCCTACCACAGAGACAGTATTAGCCATAGGTGGCTCTGGGTGTAAGGTAAGCTACGCATTAGCACAGGGAGGAAGCACAGCGAGTTAAGAGGGGAGTGGAGACCAAGTTCTGCTGGAAATCCCCTTCTCTCCGCAACGTTTACTATACACACACACACACACACACACACACACACACACACACACACACACACAGGGCCCCACTGAAGCCCACAGCACAGCGGTTCTTGCTATTCTCATCATTCCATCATCCCCTTCATCATCTTCTTCTTCTTCACCTAGCTGGTCATCTGTGGTCCGTCCGTCACCGCAGAATGCACAGCTGATGCAGATGGCTGTTCTACAAACATGGCAACATGTCAACGTTTTCTATTAAATTAAATTGGCTTTAATGCTGTGAAAGTTCCAGTGACGATGTTGCATCAAACAAAACAGAACCAAAAGCTACACATACCAACATCAATGCAACATCAACATTGTGGTACACTGAATATCGCCCCACATTTAATTAAAGAGTTTATACGCTAAAACCTCTAACTCCATCTGACATCTTTCACTTTTATATCGCCAATATTTAAATTATGTGCTACATTTTTGGAAGATATCACTTTTTATTCAGTGACACGCGGCATTTTCATTCTAATTAAGGTGAAATTAGTGAAGCCAAATATGGAAACCTAATAAATACTGCAGTTTTAAGTTGCTAATTGATACTTTTTTTCAGATGGATTTTGAGATGTTTGCATCTGAACTCTTCAGTTTGTTTTGCACTGTATGCTAGATAGCACATAAGTAACGTAATGTGTCCTGGCGTGTCTGGGTGACATAACTGTGAGTGTGTCTTGACAAAATACATAAATGAAATAAAACATATATATGTAATATAATAACGTAAGATGGTAAAGTTTGCAATGTCTGCAATTGCTTGATTTCATACATACATACATATGTACATACTAGTATACATACTGTATAGTATGCATCAGTTCAGTGAAAGAAGGGGAACTCTTCAGCTATACTGATGTCCTCATCACTGCGTTAACAATTACCCCCCCCCCCCCCCCCCCCTTTCCCGCAAATATTTAAACTATGCAGAAGTGCCTAGTTACATTATAGGCAGGTCTAGTTACAATATAGGCAGATATGCAAATACCTGCTTGAAAACACACACACACACACACACACACACACACACACACGCATCATTTTTAAATACAAAATAATGCTTTGAGATTATTTTCCAATGGCTATCAGGCCTAGACCACGTTTATCCCTCAGTAACCCAGAACTCTCCATGATAGGCCTATGCAAGACTTCCATCTAGTGGATTTAAAGAAAAAGTAGAAACAATTGTTTTTTATATACTGGAAATTGAGTAATAAAGTTGTTTGTAAAGGAGTCTGTATCTTTAATCCAATACTAAATATATAAATATAATCTATAATATATTATAAACACAATTTTAGGTAGATTAGCTAGTCTACAAAAGATATGGACGGTTTAGATAAAGCTACATCTGAATGAGTGAAAGCAATAGTTTCATTAATACTTAATAAATTATACTTATACTTATACAGTAAAATAAAGGAGAAATATAAAAAACAAATAAAATCAGTATAACAGACAAGAATGTAGATGCAATTGGGTAAATAGCAGCTGGATCACACGAGAGAAAATATAGTTCAGTAACAATTTTCTTTACAATGTTATGGGGTGCACCGTTCCTGGAGGTACTGCAATACCAGGTCGATGCGTGGAGTGGACGGAGCAAGCCCCTATTCCATCTCCCAGCTCCAAAAATCAATTTAATATATGGTCCCCGGATAGGGGACGTATCAGATATTAAACTGATAAGAACAGATACTACACTTGATCTTAGCCAAAAGGCCGAGAAGCGATGTTCTCCTAACACTCGACAGAATCACGGCATTCACGTCTATGCCACTATTACTGACGGTGTTAAGCAGAAACGTGAAGAAATTCATATTAACAAAGCGTTAACATTGCATAGATGTAAGCGTGAACCTAAACTCGAAGAAACGCTTATATGAAACAAAAAACTTAATCTCATACAAAGAATTGTAAAATTCCAGGTCACGTGGTTTACGTTACTCCAATAGAATTCAATGTTTCGTAATTAAATGCATTCAGGTATAAAACATAACATTAAAGGATATACATTCTTTGAAATAAGTTGTATTATTTATATATTCAAAAACCGTACTGGAATAACTGGTATTACTTGCACAATGTATAGTCCGCAATCTGATCCAATAGGATTTATATTAATTCAATGGCTCTTTAGCACTCCCTGGTGTAGTCTATCTCTAACTGTATTTCATGCAAGTAGCCTCGGCTGTGCGCTTGACAACAGAACAAAATGTAATAAAAAACAAATAAAAACGGAGAGAGAGAGAGAGAGAGAGAGAGAGAGAGAGAGAACTACCGTATGACTATGCTATATTTCGTTCTGATGTTGGTTACTGCCACGCATTTAAAATACATGGATTATAACAGAGGTCTTCAAACAGGGGGTACGGGACCCCTAGGGGTCCTCAGAGGTAGCCTACAGCAGGGAGGCCTCCGAATTATTTGAGACCAAAAAAAGAATACATGAACATAACTGCCACCTAGCTATATATATATATATATATATATATATATATATATAGGTATCATATCTAGGTTGTCAATAATTATTTTAATGGCAGCACTGTCAATGGCTTAGCATTGTATCCAGTATAGCTACACCATTACAACATGGTACTATAGGGAAAATATTTTATATGGGATAGGGGGTCCCTGTCCCGTGTTTCTAACAACCAAGGGCTCTGTATCTTGAAAAACGTTAAAGACCTCTGGATAATAATAAAAATCTAATGTTATTATTATTAATATATTATTATTTTGTAATTAATTATATTTATTAATTTATATTTTAACTATTTACAATTTATGCACTCCAGTTTTACACTTACAACTATATGGTGGAAAACAAGATCCACATTTGGGGCAATAAATATGTAAATTACTATCCAAAACAATAATTAATAATTCAAGATGAAAAACAGCCAGAAGCTGTTTTTTAATTATTTTACAAGTCTATCTTTATTTTGGAAAGAAAACACTGACTTGGCCTTGCCTTGAAGCTTACACTTTCTCATCTTACAAAAACATCTTAAAGTTTAAATTCTTAACATATTTTATGGCCTCAGAGAAACTTCCCAACCTCACATAGGCTTCTTTATTGTGATAATGAATTATGGGCAATTCTTTATTATTCATCTTGTGTACGTGGCAGCGCTGGTTGGCAGTGGGCGTACAGTATTGCATGCAAGCATGGCTGTGTATGACTGCTGTTAAAGGACATCCTTGTGTGGCATGGCTGGGGCTGAGGATTAGACAGGGGCTGTCTCGCCATGTCACTGTCACAATGACTTTTTGTTCAATGTATAGGCAGCTTCACCGAATACAGCATTGCAAGGACGGTGCTTTATAAAAATGCATAATTGGGTATGTTTTGTATTGAATATGATACATAGGTATGCCTTGTTGTTCAGGCTGTTTGTATTGACATTCATTTTCCAGTTTTCATTTTATTTTATTTTTGATATCAGGAATATGTAAGTCAGGTTCCTGATAGTTAACTGCAAACTGAATATGAATAAACAAGTAATATTGTAACACTGATGATGACTGAAACACATTGGTGTACCAAGTTCTTCGCCCCTAAGGCCTTTTAATTTTACACAATTAATTTGTAAATCCTTTGTGCCTTCTTTTGTGAACTTCTATACTACTTTTGTGGGTATAGTTTTTCCTTTGCTTTTTGTAAATGAAAGGGTCATTTTTCAAAGATTGTAATAAATGTATAGTTGCATTTTACAGTATACTAGTTGTAGTATTTCTAGGCGTAAATCAGTCTGACTCCAGAATGGTTACATTGTAGAAGATGACAAGGTCTCTTGAGGTCTTTGACCACCCCAGTGGGTACAAGATAACATTGACGTCTTTGTGGTCGCAACAAAGGCAAATCTCTCTTCGAGAAAATGGACTTGCACTGTGGATCTGACAGAATGTCTATAGTAACCTTTACTTGTTAAAATAAGGGAGATTTCCATTTGGAGCCGTTGATGCATATTAAATAAAAAACAATATCCTATTGCCATATGTGCATGTCCTGAGAATCAAATCAAGTTTTTACAACTATTTCAGGCCGCAATGTTTCCATTGGAGGAATGGAAACATAGTTTTATTAATTCCTATTATAACTATTCTATTTGCAAAACGAATGACTATTAAACAGTTTAAATCCTATAAGTTGAATTAAAACATCAACTATATTTTTTTCAACAGTTTATTTAGTTGTTACTTAAAAAAATATAGAAAAATATTAAAACATATTTTCTGGTCACTGAAATAGATAAGATTTTTTTTATGTACTAAAAACACAGATGTGTAAGTTTACAAAGCAGACTTAAAATGATGCTTCTTCCTACTGACAACAGGACATGTGAAGGATAATTAAAAACTAGAAAACCATATTGCTCTCCCGTCAAGAAAAGTACAAGTGGAGTTTTCACAGTCCAAAGACAAGTCAAGAGCCAGTATGTTTAGACTTGGGGGCATCTGTGCCAATGCGTCCATAAACACATATACAAACCACAACCAACCGCGTTAATGCATACAGTGAACATCATCACACCAGGGACTATTGTTGAGATTATCTCTTTGGCGTATCCACACTTGTTTTATATAAACAGTGGACTGTACTTGTAATAGAGGTCTTCACGGGTACACAAAATTGGACCTGATCCGAAATTAACCAAAGCATTTTTCACCCAACCCGATTTGCATAAATTTCTTACGTATAAATTGAGATCCGTTCCGAACAAACCTGACGACAAACAGACCCGTACCCAACAATCGTTGGGTACAGTCTTGATGACTGTTGAATTTTTCTAACAGTCATTGATGGCGCCAAGTCGCCATCAATAGTGCAGAAAAGTACGCTGAGGACCGCACAGGTTCCCACACACATTAAGCTACATATAATAATGTAAACATATGTATTAATGAATTATCGGGTCCAGATGGTAAATTGCATTTACCTGAGAATCATAGCATTTATGAAATGAGTCAAACACTTAAAGTTGGACCCGACCCAATCGGGTCTCGGGTCGGGTCTCGGAGGACCCGTGAGGACCTCTAACTTGTAGCCTCATGAGACCATCCCGATCTAGCAATCTCCAGTTACATTTCACCTTAAGAATCAGTCTGGAATTCCTCCATGCAAAAGTGAATAAAACAATCAGGCCAGTCTCTCTGATGCTTTGCTGATTGAGTGAGACCAAAGTTTAGGTATAGTTCAATAAGGACGTTTGATTTAAGTGTATTTGCAAGGCCTTTATGGCAAACACTTTTGAATTGGGTTCCAGACTGACACTTGAGGTGAAGTCAAACTTTAGCTTGTGAGATCAGCATGGTATTACAATACCACAGTTATTGTGCCAGATCTAAGCACAATAATGATTAAATATGTTATGTAAATATGTTATTATGTTATTTTGTTAACGCACCCCGAGGAACGCACATTTCCTATAGCATCACAGCCTCTGGCTAAGAAATGGCCGCTGTCTAAGATTCATGTAATTTCCTTTTCCTCATTTTCTGTTATTTTTATTTTTAAAGATCCACATTGTCACTAGGCAATAAGGATGCTACCGGAGTTTGAAGAACAGAATCCCGCTAGCTAAAGCCATGCTAAACAATTCTTTTTTTTCTTTTTTTTAAGCATTATAAGCAAAATTGTTTTATATTCTCAGCGGATTATATTAGTTACACCAATATTTTGTTTGTTAATTATTTTAAAAAGTATTTTCTTAATATTGTTTATTGTATTTTCACTGTCTGAACAACCAGGTTACCTCAACTTTATAATCTGATTTTAATCACTGGGGGGAAATTAAAGTTTTTCTAAAGACCCATTTATTCTTCTGCGTCAAAGCTACGGATAGGGTGTAACCAAGGTGTCAGCCTACGATGTAGCTGGCATAGGCTGACGTGCACTTCTCCAAAAACGTATCTACCTGAGAGACCATACGTCGATTCGACCCAGCACTCTTGTGGATGCAAGCATATATGCCAGAGTGCTGAATTAGGACTGTTTATAACAACGCCATAGCCTTCATGCATGCACAGACTGTCTCCCTTTGGCAATCCTTGTGTAATTATTAGATTCACTGGAAAGAAACGCTTTTATATGTCTTGCTTAAGCATTATTAACCAAGACTATCCTACAACTGTACATGAAAAGACGCGGATATTCTGGGATTACCTTGTTGTACAGAGAGCAAAAAGCGGTCTTTTGGAAAAATACATTTTTTGTGTCGTCGGATAGATTCCTATGATACATTTTGGTGTAATTACGAGATTCGCTGGAAATAGATATCTCTATATGATTATTTCAAAACGTAGCTGATGCAGCTGTTGCCGTAAGCTAGTTGTAAGGCTGACGCATAAGCATAAATGGGCCTTTAGCCTGAGGCCGTGGGGCTCCAGCAGGACGCTACTCCTTTCTGCCCGAGCTCATGTTTTATGTTTGAAACCCACCGTACTAGGAGGAGCAGAGAATGAGCCCATCAGACCTTTAGAGGCGGACTATAGTAATGTAAACTGCACAGCACTCACACGTAGGAGCGGTACAGTGGGGGCATTTGGAGTTCCTAACCAAAACATAAATGTTCCTTTGATTCTAAAGGGTGTCTGTATATTCTGGGGTCATTGTAACGTTTTGCTGAAAGCATATTCAAATATATATTTTCATTTATCTGGCACCAAATTGGCTGCGTGAGCAGTTTAGGCACAGTACTGTCAATCAATCTGTCCCGAGTCCAATTTTTGGACTTTGAGAAAAGGCCAAAAAGCAGATTTGAATCAGTCTGGCTGCAGTAGAGGAACACCTGGTAGAAAAACTAAGTAGAATAACATGCCTGGTGGCTGGACACCGCTGTATAAACTCCATTATAAATCTGCGTCCTAATCAAAACCACGACAGCAAACAGCGGTGTTCTTTCTTTAGAGACCAATACAAGAACAGTGTCCGTGAACGCGAATACATTCCATCTCCCGGAGGCGGTTAGGTTGCCAAGACGACAGCAGCGACCCTGACCGTGGAGGCAGGGGTCTGGTTTTCATCCTCGACCTGATAGGTCACATCGGGGTTGGGGGCGGTGACCTCGGGGTGACCTGCCACTGTGACAGGCTCGTCTCGCTCCTCCCGGCATTGCGATTGGTCGAAGGCTCGCTCTGCCTCTTCTGACAAACGGTTTTCTTCATTCTCTTCCTCCTTCTGGGGACATTAGGGGAAACACTTGACAGCATCTCTTCCCCAATACACTTTCACATACTTCTTCTACAATATTTGTTCACTTTCACATACCTCTTTCTTAATCCTATAATATTCATCAATGGCATACTGATATTTGGCTGATGTTATGCCAAAGAGAGAGGCCATCCGCTCTCCGAGGTAGTCACAGGCTGATATGAACGAGAGAGAATCTGAGAAAGTGATCAGTAGTAGTACATTTGAAACCGTTTATTTGTCACTAATGGTGCAAAAACCACGACGAAGCCTGGCTATCTGATATCGGCTAACAATGTGAGCGCTGGTAGCT
>JAODLL010007949.1:0-12003 GCA_026546735.1 Forbesichthys agassizii | reverse complement strand
AGCTCTGGTAGCTAGCTCTGGTAGCTAGCTCTGGTAGCTAGCTCTGGTAGCTAGCTCTGGTAGCTAGCTCTGGTAGCTAGCTCTGGTAGCGAATGTGTATTTTCACGTGGCTCATTTGCTTTGCTCACAATGTCCCGTTCAATAACCAATCAAGGAAGACTAGATATACAGGTGGTTGCTAGCCAGTTTATATCTAGGCTGGTACACAGCCTATACGATTTTAATAGCACATTTTTATTCTCATCAGAATGCATCTGGTTTTTTTCCCATGGTTAAAAATACTTGATTTCAAAGCTTATGGAGTAGAGCTTTTCCTGTCAATAAATCTAAGAATTAGGAGAAACGTCTAGTGCATGCTTTCACAAACAAGGCCTTGGCTTTTAACCAATAACCTGATGCAGTGTGGCTATACTGCAGCTATTACATGTCCTCAACGTAACGCACTCACCTGATACAGTGGATGTTGCTGCTCTCCACGCGTGGAACCAGAAATACGGGGCCCAGGTCATCTTTGACTGCAACATACAGGAGTATTTTCTGATGTTAGGTTCTGAGGTTGAGTTAACAGAATAATGAACTGTGTAGCCTTCACGCAACACAGTCATTCACACCTTATTCTTAGAAACAACACATCACAGTTTCAACACAATCATACACACATTGCCTATTATTTTAAACAATGCAACACAATGTCGATACGTATGTCTTATGTCAGCACAGCCATTATGACTCCTTGTTTATTCTTGAAAATGACACAACACAGTGTCAACACACACACACACACACAAAGACTATTCTTATAAACACAACACAGTTTAAACAGTCATACACATCTTGCGTATTCTTATAAACAACACAACAAATCTCTCTCTGTGTAAAGAAAACACACACACACACAAACACACACACACACACACACACACACACACACACACACACACAAACAAATCCTTCCCAAGATGCCTCCATCTCTCCTCACCCTCTCCGCATCGACCGGGGAGGACAGCAGGTCTCTCTTCTCCAGCTCCTCGACTTCCTCCTCGTCCGTGCTGTACTCCTCCATCGTCTCCCCGCTGGAGAAATGGGTGACACGGCGGGGCGTCTTCTCCTTACGCTCCCTGTGACGTCCCTCTTCTCCCATCCCCAGGTCTCCCAGCTCCAAGCTCTCAAAGTCCTTCCCCGGGTGTGTGGTCGGAGGCTGGTGGCGATGGAGGCATACACAGTGATACAACGAGAGTCTCTAATCTAATAACGGGACAGCGGCATCTGTGTTAAAAGGGACTATCCTGGATTGAATAAGGGTTTTATTTTTAATTTGCAATAATGCATTTAAGATTGACATGCCATATCAGCTAAGGGAGAGATATAACTAGCACCTACGTGATTGTCGTCCTAAACAAATATTCGCTTATGCGGCCAAAAATAAAATACTTTATTTTTATTTTTATGACCCGCAGAAAAAAACGGAATACATTTTAACAACCTGCATATGAACTGGCATTGCCGATTCACCCACCTGATTCGCATGCATGCCTGGGTTTATAGACACATCAACGTTGGTGAGATACAGTGATATGTCCGCCATCGTCGCCCGTTCTTTGTGTCCTATCCTTGGATGCTGCGCCCTCAACGCCTTTCTTACTGCGCGGCTCAGCGGGCAAACACGGAAGTGACAAGGTGCGCTGGTGATTACGGAGCATGACGTCAAGCGCGCCTCATGAAAACAATGAGCGTTTCTTCCGAATTTACATGAGTGTAAATACTCAAGTCTACTCAAGTCTAGGTGAACCTTCTCTTATTACTTGGTAAATGTCATATTCACAAAGCGAAATTTTCTAAGAGCCGTCCTAATATTATATTGTTTTTGGTAGAACTTGGTAGAATAAGTTTATCAGTCCTTACATAGCTGATGTAATGTTTGAATCGTTGTACAATTTGTTCAGTAATAATAAAAATAATGTAATTAATTGAAAAAATAATTAAAAAGCGTTTCTTCTGAATTTTGGGTTTTAATGTTGGTGATTTGACGGTTTGCAAACGTAAAAAAAAAAGAAATACGTATGCAAATGAACAGACAACACTGATGCCTTATTAGGCCTATAGGTATACATAGGCTAATAAGTGCCCTATACTATAGTTATAGCACATTTTAGCCTGTGATAATGATAAAAACACATTTTATTAATATTATAAAGTGTTACTAATACGACAGACTCTATAGATTAAAATATGTACCAGTGGTGAAAGACGATATATTTACCACTAGATGTCACCAGATCTCCGTCAATTGACAGTTACGGTTTGTCTCTGCGTGCGTGCGTGCGTTGTTATCAATTGATCAGGCGGGCATCTAGTTTACATCTACTTACAGAAATAAACATGTGTATTAGCAAATGCTTTATTAAATCAGTCCTCTTTTGGTCAAGCTGCCTATAAGCTCACTAGTAATTTTTCATTCAGCCCCTGAAACTGGATAACTGACTAATAACTGACTCATGAATATTAATGCATCTCATGCTACCATGCTGCATGCAGGCACATTAAGAACACTACATTAAGAACAAGGATGATGATTCCCCTAACATTACCATCAATTAGCCAAATGTAAGGACCAATGGATTTATTTAATAACTATTACCGCTTTCTGGCTGCAGCATATCAGCGGTTTTCAAACTGTGGGTCGGGACCCACGGGTGGTGAGTGAGTGGTTCGCGAAAATAACATTTTAAGCAGCCATTGAATGAATGAAGAATATCAATGAAAGGCTTCCGCGCTTTACCATCGTGTTGTTCCACTCATTGGTCATGAGTGTAAGTATTAGGCGTACACACAGGTATAGCATTAGCTACAATGGATAGGTTTTTGAAAATATCCGTACTTGGTGTATGGGTCTAAATAGATCAGTCCTCTCACCACAACATACAATCTTCCCTAGCACCACTTTCCTGTAGCCTGTTGTTATCCTTGTTTTATACTGACAACTCTATAAAGTGTCCTTGGTATAGGCGCTATATAATTTGAAGTTATTATTATTATTATTATTATTATTATTATTAGGTGGGTCCTGGCACAAAAACGTTTGGGACACACTGTCTTCAGCTGTGTGACGTAGGCCAGCATCCTCCTGTTTCGGTCCTGATGCATTTCCTGTTTACTTGGCACCGGTCCTGGACCTCAGAGACACAAGACATTGCTTCATGCACATGCCAAGTGGATTAGAGAGCTGCTATCTCCTTTATGCTCACACGTGTTGCCACAAGGTAAGTGGGTGCAGTGGCAGAAACCAAGGTTGTCCTAAACCGCAGGTTGGGTTTAGGACAACAAAGTTGAATTGACTTCAAAACACAAACAGCGTGCATTCACTGGTACAGCAAACGATAACCGACAAGGACAGGGAGAAACAGAGGGCTACATGTACTCAAGCTAATTAAGGGGATGGGCACCAGGTGTGTGCAATGACAAGACACAGAGTGAAGGGAAACCCCAGGAAGCATGGCAGGCTAACACGTTCACATGTGTTCTGTGTTCTCAGTTGTGTTTTTGTGCGTTTGACATTTTAAAAATCTTTTAAAAGGCCCTTTTCATTAATTAAATATTTGCTTTTCAACAACAGACGCACGCACGTGCACACACACTAGTTTCTAGGGACGGCCCCTTACTCGCCTATGCAGCGTCTAATATTAGGCGTTTGCGAACACATCTGTTTCACAGGTGCTCACAGCAGAGGCCGCGAAACTTTGCAGCAATGCAAAACAAAGCAAACGTGTAAATTAACAAATGCTAAATAAAATGACAAGAACAATAACCCACACATCCACCCTTGTAATGTGTTTGTATAACACGGGGCTGTGTTCAATTTGAAATTGTTATGCACCTCTTCTTCAAAATAAAATCCATCACACATTTGATTCCAACCCACCCGCCCACCCATCCCTTGGTTCTTCTTTCAAAATACAAGCGCACTCTCAAAAAAATAAGATAAATAATGTGTTCATGGTTCTAACTCATGATGAATACTGTGCCTTCTTGACAGATCTGCTCAAGGTCAGCCATGTAGAATGTGCAGATCATTACATCATCACTTATGCCTCGCATATTTGATTAAATACCAAGTGGATGTCATTGTCATATATACATCACAGAGAATTCCCAAGAGGAAGGCCTTACTGTTGTAAGGCTGAATGTATATCTGCATTGGCGAGAGCCATATAGCCAGACTTAAAGGCAGGGTTAGCTATTCTCGAGAACGCTTGCTAACTTCGAGCTCAAATCAAAACAATATCTCTCCTCAGCGCCGCCTCACACATTGGAACGCATTGTGAAGCAAAGCCTAGTACTACGGCTTTGTTGTTGTGAACAGTGTTTGTCAATTTGTTCATGTTTCTATTTACGGAGCCGGGGCTGTGTAGAAGTACCAGCGCTAAACTAGCGAAATGCAAGGTGATATTTGTTGAATTTGACTAAATGTATTATCTTTCAATTAGCTTGCAATAGCTGACTATACTTTTAACTTGTGAGATTAACATCTGGTGCTTACTTCTCATTTTGACATTATTTAAAACAATGTGGCATGCTGAGGAAAAGTTAAAGAGTCTTTTACGTGATCTGCAATAATGGGTAGACCAGGTAATTGAAAAACAATTCAAGGTAAGCACAGTCAGGTCAAACCTTCTCTTTCTTAGCAACACAACAGGAACAAGGCTGTTCCCTCTTGAACTAGAGGAAGTGAATTAATATATTCAATACTATTTCATGGAATTTGAGCGCCAGCTATGCTAAACAAGGGCTTTCGCTGATTCCTCTGCCCCTGGGTGGACTTTGCCTAGAATATAACCTTAGGGAAGATGGAGAATGTGAAAGGACACAACAGTATCAGGCTATCATAAGCACTCACCTGCTGCTTTGACCAAATCCTCCATTGTTCAAAGAGCTCAAATCACGGGGTAGGGAACAATGAACCCTACCATGGGGTGTCCTTGTGATGTACGTTCATGCGTGCGGAAATTAGTGCCAATCTGTGGGGCTGCACTTAGCAACAGCCAGAGTAGGCAAAAGCTTTCTAGGAAGCATGTGTGTGTGTGTGCGTGTGTGCGTGTGTGCATGTTATGTGCTCATACATGTAGTCAATGTGCATTCATGTGACCTCCGTTGCACTAATTAATCAACATAGCCACTATTTACCTCTAATAATAATCCCAGCCTTGTATTATTGTATACCAACAACATTTTCTATCTGCCGTTATCAATTCCCCTCTGATGGAAACTCTCACTATCAGAGAAATTCATTTTCTGATGTTTGCCTTCCAAAGTCCTGACGTGAAAACATCCAGATAGCGCACAGCCTCCTTGTTTGCTACGGGTCTATTCATTTATTATTTATTATTTAAGCTGCTCATTATGGCTGCGTCAACAGGGCAAAAGGCCAAGGACAGAATATTAACTCAGTATAAACATCTGTGTGCTATGGGTGAGAAAGGCATGCTGGAAAAATGATGGGTGGCCGGCGATGGCCAGCATTTCCAGGCAATTTAAAGGCAATTTCATGCGGGCCGAATGTGCTCCTAAATATTTCTAGACTCGAGCACCTTGACTTGTGTCGAGGTGCAATTTTGGAGGTCAAACTCAAGTAATATTCCCACTATATCCAAACTTGTGAAAGTGTTACGAGTTGTTTGGTGCATTCCGCGGTGTTCAATAATTACTGTATATAAGTATACTTTCCAGAGCAACATATAGCATAGCTATAAGCATGTTAAAACGGTTTACAGTTATTAACTGCTGTATTATGAACACCGCTGAAACATGGTTTGACATACTGTAATAGGTCCTATATACTATATTTTAAACATTAAAGGTATAGTCAGGGATTCTGGAGAAAGAACTTGGATCAAAACCAAACACCTCTCACTTCAATGCATAGGGTGTTCCTTAAAGAAACGTGTGTATGTATTTAGAAGCAGCGCAGTCCGACCAGGCCAACTGATGTCTATGTTACTTCCGAACCATTGGGAGGGAGAGTATGAGAAGAAGGAGACACACTGTCAGATTGGTGCACGCCTGGAGTGACCATGGAGACAAGTGTGGATCTGGGAAGCGTATATTGCAGACAGCCAGAAGATGAAATCAGACCTGCAGATAAATTGTGATTCGAGAAACAATCCACAGCCAATTGATTGTCAGGTCGGCATTTTTACACCCAGACGCTGAAGAAAATTGTCTGCAGAGACTAGTATTGATGCCCCTGAAAACAGAGGGGGGTTCTCTGCAAAGGGAGCACATACTGAGAAGGACTTCTGGAAAAAGAGCATAGAGAAAAGAGAGGGAGAGAGAGAGAGAGAGAGAGAGAGAGAGAGAGAGAGAGAGAGGAGAGGGAGAGATAAACTGAGACTGTCCATGCACCCGGTGGAGAATCTGTATTGACTAGCAGCGTGAAAACGTAAACCCTTTAAAAGGATTTTTTTTTATCAATGCAGCCAACACACAATACCACGATTTATCAGACAAGGGTCGGCAGAGCCCTTTTGCCCCCGCATTACAGATTTCCTACCGAGAGAGCAAATGGGAAAATGTGATCCTTTATTTCTACCCCATGTGGATTCACACATCTTCTTGTGATTACTAGATGTGTGCAGGGACTCAGGTGCTATGGGGGTATTTTCTGTCCCCTTCACCGGCATAACAGAGCACACTCAGGTGAAAGCAGAACATACTTAAACCCTTGCACATATTGGAATAAGCATATGATTAAGAGGGCAATGGCTGAAATGTTTTGTGAAGATATGAGATGACATTGCAACTCTGCCAGGAGTATAGGGAATGTGTGTGTGTGTGTTAGACCGATTTTTAATGCCCCATTAAAAAGCGCCGCCAAATTGTACTTACAACTACATCTGAGCTCCTTTCTCATCTCATAACTCAAACTACAAATCTGTTTCGCTTCACTGTTTCAATTTCAAGCGTCACCAAGGGAAATAAATGTTTTACAGCTTTTAAATATAACCATAACACTGTCACACAAATGTCAGTGCTCGTATCAATCATTCCACAATCAATAAAATAATTTACGCCGAACTGGTTACACAAACACAAACGCAGTACCAGTAAATAAAGATTCAGATTATCTTAAAGTATACTTCAAAAGGTAGACATAAATATTATTATTATTATTTTATAACTGCATTTCAAATACACATTTCAAAGCAAAGGTTCAACCAGGCCAGGGTTCAACCCTGGGTTTTTTCTGAGAGGGCTAACCCATCTTGATCGACTCGGCTTCACGACCAACATCTCGAGGTCGGAAAAGGGTTCGACAAGGGAATATTTTTTTATTTTTTTATTTATTCGTTGTTATTATGTGAATGGCACAACAAGGGGTTTATAACAACCGGAATGGGATAAATTGATCTCATTGGTTGCAAATGCGTACAGCCCTAACTCTACTGTCACAACAATGCCAGCAACAATGTTTTCAAAGTCATTGGTGATGATGCAATGACTAGCAACATAGATAGCCTATCTGGACTAGATACAGTGTCCTTCCAATGTAAAACAGATCTACTTTATATACCTCTCACTCAGCACGTACACACTATATACAGTGTTCAAAATTACATTTACATTTGACCGTTTTGTGTCAAAAGTCAAACAGTCAAAATTGTTTATGTTAAACTGTAACCCTTCGTTCAGCCATCCATGTTGTTTTGCCGAGAAATACTTCAATTGTTACAATTACAATTAGGGCATTTAGCAGACGCTTTTATCCAAAGCCACTTACAATTAGTACAATTATTACCTGTAAGGATCAAGAAGACCTGTAATGAGTATCCTTGATGCTTACAGGTAATAATTGTAGGTCTCTTTGGAGAAAAGTAATTGTAATTGTTTGTAAACGTTTGTACCTGTAAGCATCCTTTTACCATCTCTCAGCTGTGGGGGTTGAACCCACGAGCTTCTGACTGGCAGTCCAACACCCAGGTCACTAGACTTTGCTGCCCCCCTAGATTGTTTGTGGGTTTGCAAACTTTGCAGCGAACTCAAAGCAAACAGAAAGCTGTTTGATTTTCAATTTGGCTCACACGTGAGCATATTTTGTTTTATGCAGACCCCCGCATCCCCCATCCCTCGACCAAACACTCACTCCAGACTAATTTCCTCCACTGAAAGGGCCAACAATGAGTCAGTCCTTCATTCTGAAGGACTGACATTAGCACTTTCATTAGCTATCATTTCCTTTTCAGGATTTGAGAATATCAAAGGCACAATACCTCTTTTTTTAACTTAAATGTAAGTGTTTGACTTCAAGATCTTCTAAATGTCTCAAGGAAGCATTTAGCCAAATGGAGTTATAACAAATGTGCACTATAAATGCTTAAAATAATCAATATAATGTTGATGCTCGCTGGGAGCTCACAGACATGATGAAATTCAATGTTTAAGTGTCATTTGATCTCACAGGAAAATATCATGTTTATTATGATAGGATGCCATGGTTTACAGACTGTATATAAAGCAATAGCTTTTGTCAAACTTTGTCAATCAATATAGATTCTAAACATCTAAAATTTGTCTAATTAATATATTTTCTTTTTTTGGGATTTAAATCTGGCCTTTATTATTAGTTTTATTGCAAATTGCATACAGTAGTATTATATATACTACTGTATGTGAACCTTTTACAGTTGTGTTTACAATGCGTTCAGTTGTGTGCAAGAAATTGAATAGAGATGTCAATAAAGTCAATATAATATAATATAATATAATATAACAACCAGTACTGTAATATAAATAGTAAAATATACATTATATTTCAAGTCTGAGTTTACCTTAACTTATCTGTAGCCAAAAATGCTACACCCAAAGTCCTTTAAAATTCTTATTTGGAAAGTGAGGACACTTTCATTTGTGTGAAAATTACAATAAAGAAAATCTAATACAATATAATCTTATAACCTCATAATAATTAAAGTACACACATTTAAGAGTTTACCTTCAATAGCAGAAATCACTGCACCCAAAATGATCTCTTACCCCCCAAACCCCTTTGCCCTCAGACGCTCCTAACAACTATCGCCCCTCATGTGATCTGGTAAACCACTATTTGAACCTCTGCAATAGGGCGCAGTGACCCTGCCCCACTCCCATTGGAGAGCTTGACATTTAACCATAATAGGGTAATCAAGGAACCAAACCACACAACCCTTCCAATGCCAAAGCCTCAAATGTACCATTATTAGGGTGAGGGCACCCTTGGGGGGTAATAACTCCCTCTCCCTACTTACGGCGGCTTGGCGCCGCTCGGTACAGAGGAAGCGGCGGGCCAGGCCGCTAAACTGCGCTTAAAGGCAGAGTCAGCGATTGTAAGCAACTGCTCTTTTTGTGAAGTTCATTGTTCCTACACAGCCCTGGTTCTGTTAATAATGGGAAATGGGAAACATACCAGCCTTGGCAAATTGTGTCCAATGTGTGGGGAAGATCTTCTGACAGAGAACCCTGAGAGGCAGAGAATGATTTGTATTATTATTTATTATATGTTGTATTGAGCACAAACATCAGCTATCTTTCTCCAGCATGGTTGACGCCACCTTTAAGCGTTTACGTTTCGGGCATCCGTATACACGAGCCTGTGAAGTGAGGTAATAACGCCTGAGGGAGAAACCACTGGAAGACAGACCAGTAGAGAGACACATGCCAACAAAGACAGACGTGGGAAATCATTTAAATTAATAAATAACAGCAGAACTGCATCTCATCCACATCACAAACCCTCTCAAACACTCTGCCCTGTCACAAATCAAATACTGTATCTAACCGAATGGCGTTTCATGTCAACTGCCGTTTTGGTGAGTAACCGCCAGCTCCCCCTTCCCTATGCGAGGGCCCACACAGCGTGGCACTCGACTCAAGCACAACCACCTGACTTCAGAAAAAAGGCTTTCCGTTCTGCGGGCACCGGCGTTTTATCGGGACAGCTAATTAAGGGAAGGATGGAGAGATGGCATCCTGCCTCCAGAGAAACACCATGCATCCCCTCCTCCTCCACCCCAACATCCCACAAGCTTGAAGACATTCATACTCGCACACGGACATGCTCGTATCTCACACGCACACACACACACGCTTACATACACCCGTGCACGCACGCGCACACACACACGCTTGAAATCAAACCAATACACATACACACACACACACTCACGCACACGCACACATGCACACACACACACGCACACACAACGATCCTCTGAGGCTCACCGCTAGCCATCTGTGACAAACACAGGACAGTAAAATGACACGGCTGACATCGGCAATGCTGTGGTCGGTCAACATTTCCTCTGGCCCCAATTACCGGCCCTTGAACTCTGAGGACTTTGTTTGTATTCTCCCGTCTCCCCCCAGGGTCTCTCTGGTATTGTGTTGTATTGTAGGCCACACTGACAGCCTCTCAAATAGCCTAGTTGGTAAGGTAAAGAACCCTGGAAAATCTTTTCGCACATCAAGGTTGCTATAGTTACCTTCGTCAAGCTTACTTAGGTGAAGCTCACTTTAATTGGCAGTTAGCTGAACAGCAGAATCCGTCATTACGATAAATAAGAATACCTGAATTATTCACGAGTATGAGCCATGGCAGTGATTACAGTTTGTTTACAAAAGTAAGCCATTGTTTTGCTGCAGGAAACATACAGATTAATATCAACAGTGAACAACACTTAAATAATAGCTAGCTACTCAAAACAATAAAGAAGTAATGCACAATACTGTAATAAAACATTATACGTCATAAAATAAAAAACAAACAAACCTAAAAAAAAGTGAATGAACGACATCAGCGCAAAAGAAAAAACTAAATATTGTTTTTACAGAATGTCAGTAATGTCACGGTAGCACTACTTACGCCATGACCAATTAACATATGGCCCATAATTACGTCTGTATGAAGGAGCTATAATTTCATGGGTAACCAGATCCTCTCTGCTTATGTTTGTCGTCCTGGACCCGTCTATAGCTCTATCTGAAGAGAGGTACTGTCCTTTCTGTCTGAGGTCCTTTCAGGTTGTTCATTGACCCCTCAAGGTTGATTGTGTCAGTCTTTCATCCTCTGCACAAGATCAAAGACAACAAAGGCTGTCTACCCTTGAAGTAGAGAAACACCTGTGTGTGTGTGTGTGTGTGTGTGTGTGTGTGTGCGTGCACGCACGCACGTGTGTGTGTGTAGTGCTCACTGCTGAAAAACCTTCCCATCACCTTGAGGATGTTGGTAGATGATGCGGCTTTGATGCCTAGAGCGTAAAATCATAGTTCATCAAACTGACACTTCTGACACACATCACCTGCTTTTCCACCCCTTCTTATTTTTTTACTTTTCTTTTCTTACCATACGCATTTCCACTGTGTATAAATGTTACAAAATTCCTACTTCAAGCTCCAAATATAAATCATTCCAAGTCATTTTCTGGGTTTGACAGGGTAGCGTGCGGGGAGTCTGGCTTCTCCGCGGGCCTGCCCAGTGAAACGTTGATACGTGCAATTCATCTTCACGTCAGTGTGTCTGATTAAAGGTGAGCGTGTGCGATGACGTCTGTGTCTAAACAGCTGTAGGCAAGACCCGTAATGAGACACTGTTCACGACTTACTCCATGTCCAGGGAATGAGAACCAGAACTTCAACCTGACGCCTTTACTCTGTTTGCCTTACAATGACACTAGGTGGATATAGTAGAGTAATTGCGTCCTGAGCAGAGAATGATGTAACACTCTTTCTGTGTGTTTTCAACTTTTCTTTGTTCATGTAGCCGGGCAGCATGTGCATGTTAGTGCATGTGTGTGTGTGTGTGTGTGTGTGTGTTTGCGCCCACGTTGTCTAAATAGAAAATGCACTTGCACCTATTTGAGCATTGATGGGTGTGTAAGTGCTGAGCCAGAAGGCAAAGCTCTCGATCTACTGGGCAATTTTCGTTCCTACCCTCACCTATGGTCATGAAGGGTGGGTCATGACCGAAAGAACAAG
>JAODLL010007918.1:0-31543 GCA_026546735.1 Forbesichthys agassizii | reverse complement strand
TATATATATATATAATTATATATTTTTTAATCCCCTATGGACAACTAGACTTTTTTGCAATGTGTAATGACATTTATTTAAAACAAATTTGAGTTAAATGTATAACAATGTTTGCAGTCGATTAAAGCAAATTAAAAAATGAATGCGCTGGTTGTTTATGTGGTATTGTAATATTATTGTATTTTACAAAGACAGAAACATATACAGGATTCTCAGTCTGGTCTATAATGGCTTTTATAAAACAGAGAGAGAGGTGCTGATAGAGGAACACAATTTTGTTAAGAATCTGTTTTTTAATGTCAAATGTATATACTATTCTCAAAGAAAAAAAAAACTATATGTATTTGCTTTGTAATTTGACTACAAAAACTTACATCTTAACTGCATTAAGATCTGACTAATGGATAATGATGAAATCAATTAATTTTCTAAAATGTAAAATGTAAAATGTTTAAATGTTTTTACGTTGTGTATTTATGCAACATAAAAAAAAAACAAATACTGTAGTTGTAGGCCTTATATAAAATATATTGTATGGTAAATTCATTCACTAGGAAATTACTTTATGTGTTGTGTAGCACAAAATACCAATAACATTTATGACTCTCATGAGAAAATGTCAGATTATTTCCACGTAATCATATATGTGCTGTGTCAGCAAAATAAAATGTAATTTGCACTGTTGTGACAGTGTGTGTGTGTGTGTGTGTGTGTAAGAGAGAGAGAGAGTGAGTGTGTGTGTGTGTGGGGGGGAGGAGAGAGAAAGTCAAGGGCAACAAGCACCCTTGCCTCAAGGACATGTGACACTGACAGTGTGTGGGAATATTAAAACAAGGATTATCAGTAAATCAACTTCAGTCAAATTTTATTATACTGCAGTGAGCTCACTGGTCTATAAACAAACAGGGCAACACATTAAAGCAGGCGTAAGGCCGCCATGAAAAGCATGTATTCCTGCAGGTTACCATTGCGGGATGCATATCTATGATCACAATTTTTAAATTACACTGACTTACAATGATTTACACCATGTTTACAAAGATTATGCCATACCAAGTAATTCTGGTTTGTAGAATCTAATATGGAGAATTACATTTTTACAGTATGATTATTGATCCCAAACAGAATATATGTATATAATATTGAGACATTGATTAATACCATGTGAGTTGTCAGGCTATTGCCTACCTTGAGCAAGAGGTTGATTTAAGACAAACCTCATTAGGAGGATGTAAATATTGAGGGAAGACAGCTACAGTATGTCGAGGGTTTAACAAAACTTTGAGTCCACCATATGCTGACTATAACAGCTATGTCAAGTTATCGTGGCTATAGATATATGGTCACATTATGATTCTACCAAACCAAGCATAACTGCACCCTATTACATTATAGCATGGACCCATGGAATTATCTATATTGATTTTATATTACTATTTAATTTGATACTTAAACCGGAAACACTTATGGAAAATTATGTAGCTCTTCATTATACTAAATATCACAACAGTGCACATTGGACTAATATATCATATTTGGGGCACAGCTCTCCTGATGTTATGTGTAGCCTATAATATCCTAATCTTACAGTCAAACAGTATGTAGGCACACACACACACACACACAGCCAGATCACAACTCTATCTGTTTCTGCTTTCCCACCATGGCTTGATGTGACCTTTTTGAAAATACGATACAGCCCAGGTTTAATGGATTACATAGAAGCTGACATTTAGAAAAAACTGCTTGCTGTTGAAGGGCTCGAGGAAACATGAAAATGCTAATCTTGCTTTTAGCCAAAATGGATGCCTCGACAGTGAAATATGTGCAAATAGGTCTGCATAGAATGACATTGGCTGGAATAAAAGAAAATCAGAAGTTAAGTTTTAAGTTTGGGATTTGGGAATCATGAAACACAGTAGGTCACTGATGTAATGTTGTTGTGTAGATAGCTAATGAGATGATTACTCAACAAGGACAAAGAAACGCAGACACAAATGAAACATGATGGCGTGCGCTCGAGGAAACGCTAGAAACGTGCAGATTGATGAGAGGGTGGTAGGTGTGCCTGTGGGATCATACATCACTCCCATTTTGGCAGACCTGTCTCCGGGATTGAATTTAAATCAGAGGGCAGACCGGGAACGCGTCGATGTCAGCGCTCACCTGCCCGCCCACCCCTTCCCCCAAAACACAGGTCTGAGGTCAGCTGATGTGATTAATGTGCCAGGAGCAGGGCTGGGACACCAAAACACCCGAACATAAGATGTGCTCCTCATGGCTGCAACCATGAGGAATCACGTGTGTGTGTGTGTGTGTGTGTGTGAGCGTTTGTGACCCACAGCTTTATTTATCTGGCCTGTATGTAAAGCAGTAGGAGTAGGTAGGTCAATACAGACATCACCATAAAAGGCCAGGTCAATGGCCCGGGTGATGAGCAGATAAACTGCTTCTATTACGGTGGGCGCGTGCATCCACACGGAGACCGGATGAATATTTGTATTTTGTCTGTTCGTTTCTCAGCCACAGCTTTAACCTTGTAAAGACCATAAATCACATGGAGAGTAGAATTAATGGCATGGGCCCGGGGTCCATAGGAGGGTTAAACACTTACATTTGCCTTAAACCGACCCTGTGGAGCCAATGCACAGCAAGCCGTGTGCTCTGCTTACAACATTTACATTTATACAATCAGATAAGGACCAAGAATAAAGCGGTTAACCCTTCAACCCTTCTTTGTACTCCCCATTCATTAATGACCATGCTGCACTATTCAGCAAAGTCTCCTGATAGACAGCACTGCATTAGACAGGTGATAGCCCATTAACTGGCACTGACCTGATACAAGACAGCTAGACAATAGCATGCACAACCGGGACATCTTCACTGAGCACCAGGATATCTGTTTTCCGGTGGCGGGCTGCGGCGTGACACATTTAGCAGGAGTGAGAATAGCTCTATATACAGTGTTTCTCTAAAACGTGTGTCTCCAGCTGCTAGGCAGAGATACAGACTCCGGCATGGCACTTCAAACAGCGCAGCCCAGCTCAGCTCAGGGCACCAGAAACATAAACTCCCTGCGCCCCCACTCGGTGCTTATCTGAAAGCCACAGGAGTAACACATTAAACACAGCAGTGACACCACCAAATAACCACAACAAGAGCTGTCTTAATGAGTCTGTCGTGTCTAAAAGAATACCCGTTCTGTAAATGCAGTGCAGCTGCAGTACTTATGTACATTAGGAGGTAACCCTTTAAAAAGACAATTATAGGCGTGAACAGGTTTAATGCAATGACAGGAATACAAACAACTACAGGAAACAATCTCAGACAACTGCTGGGGAACCGCAAGGGCGTAAATACACAGGACAAACAATTGGTTATCAACAGTGAGGGGCAGGTGAAACACATGAGACACGATAAACTAAGAAACAGGGGGAACTAACAAGGCTAGGAAACACATGGAAAACACTATGACTATGACTATGACTTGGCAGAGCCCACGAGACAGACATACAGACTGTGAGACAATATGCTAGTAGAAGTACTACAGCCTGCATTGCCCCAAATGTTTAAAATGAATGTGATGGCTGGGCTTAACCCTGACTGATAAATATTCGCCAGGAGCCTATTCATCCACATCTCCCAGAGCCTTGGCCAATGATAACCCCTGTGCGGTCAAGATCTCCAAAGCTCTCCGCGCTCATCGCCCACATTCACGATTCCACCCACACACGCCTCTAGTCTGACAGGCGTCCCGCTTTCCTCTCCCAAGGCCAGCCTGCATCGCTATATGAGCCTGCCAGCACCGCGATGCAATGTGTTGACGCAGGACCGCTCTTTCATTATCTGAAGTGCGAGACTCGTGAAATGCTGCGAAGGCTGATTTCTTTCTTTGTCTGCGGGCCAGCACAGTAACAACACAACAATGGGCGATTACAACTCACATGGAAGGCAGGATCGAGTCAAGGTCAGCAGCCATAATGTTGTGGTTGGATAGATCTGCACAGGAAACAGATGTTGTTATTCAATAATACTAGCAATTGTATTATCTGTTCTGCTATACGTGTGCTTCTCTTTTGGCACTACAAGCTTCCTCCACAAACAGCCTCGCTCTAAAACATTGTTTTAACTTATTGAACAATACTTCTTGTTAGCTAGAATATTAGTTTAAAGCAACAAAATAAACAGTTCACCCCGGTTCACTCTTCATTCCAGCCGACAATGACCAAACACCAAAGAGCCACTAGATGTCACTGTGGCCCCACATCAGTAACGTGACACTCTTGAGGCGTGCTGAGAGACAGGCGCAGCACCTATAATGGGATACTCACAACGCTCTTGTCTAAACTGCCCACTGCAATGTGGAAAGTGCCCGTAGTAAAGCTATTACTATTCAGGACCCGTTTCACGCCTCCCCTCCTCTGTCTGCCATACTCTCAAACCACAGCTGCCCGGCGGCAGGGGGCTCAGAAATGACTGTACACCGCATCTCTCCACCTTGCACTGCACATATCGTGCTATATCTGAACCCTGGGCCGCGCCTGTGGGGAGCACCTTAGCCCACCTACCTGTGTAAAAGGCATAAAGGATTTCATGCATGCTTACAGTCAATATTGAAATAATTGCCACTTGAAGGTATCCTTTATGAAACACATTGACACACATACAAGCTAGGTAATCAAATGTTTAATGCAGGTTTCTATACAAACTGAAGGCATAAATATCAGTATGGCCCAGCATGTAAGTTCACTCTAATATTTTCATAAAAGTAAATTATAAAGGGGGTTAATATTATGTGGACGTATGGCATACAACCATTCTTATATAGTTCTGTGCATACAATAGCAAACAACATTTTTAATGATAATTTCAATGTTTTCATTTGGTTTATGACTAAGCTAAATCCATGTGTGGGAAACTGTGACTTAATGTACAAACAAGAAGTGAAATACAGTAGGCCTACTCAATATCTCTCTCTCTCGGTTATTGTCATTCCTCTGACATCTCAACATACAAAAGGCGTGGTTGGAAATAATAAGTCACAGGCAGAACTACCTTACTGTGGCGTCTATTTGCCTTGACTGATGGAAGAAAGAAAAAAATAAATCTGATTCCTTTCATGGCGGACATTGCACAAAATCAATACAATATAAGGAGGGCTGATGAATTCGAAATTTGTACTCACAGAGGGCATTGATCAGTTCAAAGTGTTATATGGACAGACAATCAATATGTTCTCCATACATATACTGTAATGCAAGAGAACATGTCTATGCATTGCAAGATAATGATAATATCCACAATGGAAGTAATTAGATTCCTCTAAAATGGTGACTGCGTATCTTAATCAGTGTTTAATTGAATCAGCGATAGTCCGTTGATGTTCAACAGACCAGATATGCATAGCTTTGCAGAGTAGGCACACGTGTAATGGACATGTTGAATATGGCACCATGGAGACTCCCAGAAGGCGTGGTCTGTGTCTCTGCCTCCTGGTCCAGTCTGTCCAGACAAGATGGCGGCTGGTAGGGGTCTGCTGAAGCCTTGGCTGCTGTCAAAGAGTCTGGGTGCAACACAACAGAATGCATCGCCACTTCCCTGAAAGCTACTGAAAACATTTAGGTAATTTCAGTCTCAGATTGATTGGTTTCCAGTAAAATAGCCATGCATGTCATTTCAATGACCTTGAAATGAAATGCTTTTAGTGGCTAAACTGCCTTGCTTTAATTGACGCAGGGCATTAGTTCGATCGAGCAGTCAGAAGGCCCATCATCTGAGGTTCAAGTCATCCTAGTTCACTTATACTCAACCTCATCAAACTGAAAACTGGAAATCCTTTTCCAGACTCCCATCTAACATCATTAGTAGCGGATATGCATTGCAGCTAATACAGATTTACAATCACACTGTAGCCTTTAACATTTAAGTGGGATTCATTAATACAGTGCTTCCAGGGCACAGCTGGATATCTGCAAAGTGGATCTCCCTTGTATCACTATGAATGTTAGAATGTAGCTGCATGTTGCAGATTTAGAAGAAAGGGGAAAAGGAAAATGTATATTAATGAGTGGAAATTAGTTTGTTATAAAAAATATATACAAAAGATAGTTTACAATTCAGTGACCAGCTATCATTTTAAATATATACAGTATATATATTTAAATTGTATATTACTGTAAAAATATACAATTATCACAACTCTATCATCCACTGAATATAGTGAATCTATATTAGTGAACCAGAGCAAAGTTTAGAAGTTCAGCGAGAAGCAGAATCTTTGAGGATAAACTCCGATGCCCATAGCAAGAAAAATATAATAAATAAAAACAATGAAGTAAATCCACAGAGGCAGGACGACACGCTGGCTCCAGCGCCTCCTGCTTCGCATCCCATAATACCAATGTTGGCTCACATATGGACCCTTCATTAACCTTGCATCTGGACACAATCTAATAAGCGCTGTCTGCTGCGAGCTGAACTCTAATCTAGTTCTCAAATAAGGGCGCGGGCAGGAGTGCACACAGGAAATGCTCTCTGCGTCTGCACGTGCCCGAAGACGGGAAGCAGCAGTCACTGGGGATATGACACGGGCACAGGAGAACCACTAAGGTATGCACAGTCACACAGCCAACCCCCTGTAAGTCTCTTCCATATTGGATTGCCACTGCTCATCGTGAGGAGGATCATTCTTTGGATAGAAAACCAATTAATTGGCAACTGACCGTTTTATATTTCTTCTAATGCGGCTTGCTAGTTTCCTCCAGAGAAACTCCATTTACATCTGCAGTCTCCACCACTGACAAGGTGCAGAATAGGGACTCTGCATGCCCCAGTGCCGTGATAGCATGCCCCTTCATTCACCAGCAGGCAACTGGTTGCAGCAAAGAATTCCCCGCCCGCACCCCGCGGCTGTCCGTGATGCTGGGGAGAACAAAGGCATCAAAGCTGCCGTGGAGCTCTCCTCCTATAGCCTTTGCTCCTCAGATATGGGGGAGGGGCCGAGTTACGAAGGGGGAGGCACCATGTGCATTTGATTCAATTAGCCAGTCTGTGAGGCCTCCCCCGGGAGCTCACTGCAGAGACGGAGGACTGCAGGCCTGTCTAACAAAGACATTGAATGCACCCCTGCGCCCCTGCTGAATCCACCTCATTAGCCATCCAGGCCTTCGGTGGGGCCCCGCCCGGTCCACACAGAGCCAAGCACACACATCAGACGAGTAGCTCCTCTGACTCAAGTCACAGACTTGAGAACCTCGCCTTTGTTTGGATCTTCACTGCAGAGTAAAGTACATCCATTGTGGGTATAATTTGTGCATCAGTGTACCATACTTATAAATTTGTTCGCTGTCAATTCATGTTTAGTGTCTTAAACTACTTTGCCGTAAATGTTACTTTATCGATGCATGCTAATGCTTTGGTGTCTGTAAAGTAAAGTTAGTCTGTAAAAAATCCTCTTTAGGCAGATTTTCCATGCAAAACAAATGGCTGTGAAACTGTAAGTCCAGCCCGTATCTCTTGTGAGACATCTGTCGCATCCACTGTCTGAGTCACGCTGCAGAAAGCGACTGTATCTATTTCAAAAGTTCCTTTGTATCGCAGAGAATAAACGGAGCGCTTACTTTATTTGAATGTCAGACAGATTAATATGGTCCGACAGTATTAGTATTCATGTGCTGTTCTGCCATCAAACCCGGCAGATGTCTGTGTTTCTACATTTGTGGGCTGTCAGAACTGCTGGGAAGTGGTGGTGGAATTTTAAAGAGGAAACACCTGTTTTTCTCTCAACGCCATGCCATATCTGTCAACACTGATCTGTTCAAAATGTTTCAAAGGCCATTAGATGAGGCGGAAACAAGGGATATACGGCAATGTATCTATTTTTCAAACCTCTATGAATCAGCAGGCCAAATCCAAAGAACTATGTGGATTGATTCTTTGTTTTGATGGGGCTGAAGCTATATCTATCTTTAATCCATGCCACGCATGCTGCTGAAAGTGTCAGGGGTGGCTGGAATCGTGCTGTGATGTATGACGCCTTGGCCCCCCATGAGACGCTTGGTCTCCGTGTCTAATTTAACCGGAGTGCAAAAAGGTCAATCACAAGTTATTTCCTTTTAATGAAATGCTGCCTTTCATTCACGCCAAATCCCATACATCACTGTGGCAGCGTGATGACGAACGGCTACACACAACACATTGAGGCGCTGGTACTGCGTATGGCGGTGTTATGGACCACCCCAGCTGCTCATATGTCTCTCCACATGAAGGGATGGACGCATCCGAGGAGAGGCCCACACCTGCGGTGTGAAGCCCCCCCCTCCCCCTGCTCCCCCCTGTGGCTGCTTTAGCAATCATTTTGTAGGACCCAGAGATAATTACACAGCTTCCACCCACCAGGCCAGGCCCGCTACACTGAACCTTATTGGTCCACTGCAGCAATAGCGCTTGTCTAAATGAATGCACGCCACTTTACTGCACGGCTAGCAGCGACCATTTCTCCTGCAGCCCAATTGGAAAGGAAAAAAAAGATAATACATAGCCATAAAAAAACAAATTAATTTGGCACTTAGGGCTCCTCTGTGAATAATGTATCACCGTTTGCTCAAACCTCAACCCCCCGCCCCCCCCCCTTCCTCCCCCAAATCGGTCCTGTAATTCAGTGCCTAGAGTCCTCCATCGAATCTGTTTGCATTAACACTGTGAGATAAATCACAGGTGCTTTATCGCAAACTGTTCTCATCAGAAAAGACATTTGTCACGTCTAATAACTGGTGTCCATGTACAGCATGGCACGCATCGCATCTACCTTAGTCGCCACAACAGAATTAATCAGAAAATGACTACAAACGGTAAGAGCACTAATCAGGCAGCATTTCCATTCATTGATATGGAAATACATTTACCAGGCCTACAGATCTCCTCTTAGAATGCAAACCAGGTTATATAGCACTGTATGTTCAGTATCCCTGTGTTCTGTACCCTTCTGTACCCTTCACACCATTCAACTGAAGAATCACAGTGCTCCCGACAATTATCACTAGTGCACCCAGCACCCACTCACACCTCCCATCCCGTTAGGGATGACAGACGCCGGGCTTTACACTTTGGTGTGCCCCATTATTTCTATGCTAATGAGAGGGCCATCCCTTCATGTTAGTGCTAATTAGACAAGAACGCTATATTGTATTGTATACTATAGATGTGATACACGACATGGGAACTCTTTCTGTATACATCTACTACACTTTCTTCTGCCTGCACAGCCTGTATCTAGGGACTACTGACAGCTGAGGAGCTGTAGTACAGTACTGTAGCTATTCAGTTATTGTCAGGCCTTTCAGTGTCTGAGTCACATATTCTTTAGAATAACATAGTCCAGGATGAGAACCATTGTGAAGGTGTAATTCATGGCACACCGCAGGGCCATCTTGAGTGTACACTATTCTATTAATACCGTGCGGCCGCAGCTTGCCAATAAATCAGGCATCATAAAGCAAGGAGGGACACCGGTAAATTCACGTAGATGGAGACAGATCCACTGGCCCAGGCAGCTCCAGAGAGCTAGTAAATGGCTCTCAGGCAGAACCCATAAAGCAGGCTGCATTAAGATAATAATGTTGTATAGCAATTATTAAATAGCAATAAAATCAGTTTAGTGGCCTCTCCAAGCAAGAGGCGCACTCCCGGCACTTATTTTTGTAGTATGTGAGCTGAGCAGTTAGCTGCAGTAGAAGCTTCTACACTGTTGTTTTATTATGTGAGCTGAGCAGTTAGCTAGGTGCTTCTCTACACTGTTGTGTGCATAGGTAGGAGGCCTATGTGAGCTGAGTCTGTTAAGACAACTAAAGCTTATAGGGGACATAATTAACGATACACAGAAGGGAAGTAACAATTGAAATAAATCCAAATCCACCATTTACACAGTTTTAATTGAGTTTGTAAATTATTTGCGTATAATAACAAACTATTTAATATTCATTTACTTAAGTAGTATACTAACTAAACACATATTGCATAAAAACAGGATTATATACAATATAATATAAACATGTACATTAACAATGTACAGTATAGCCTACAATTAATATTGTAAAACAAAAGAGTTTTGATGTTAGCGTGTAGTAATATATTTTATAATTGATTTTGACTTGAGTGATGAAGTGTGCTGGTCTGTAATTCAGAAGGAAGAGACACTGTAGAGCACAAATCAACAGCTACAGTACATGTAATTATGTCTAATTTGTAAACAAGAACACAAAGCAATAATGATTCACATTAACACATTCCTATTTCAGATAAGAAACATAGTGTAAAAAAATACCAAGATTACTTAACGATTAGCAGGCATGTAAGTTACATAAAAATAAAAGCATACAATCCTTATTCACCCTTAGGAAATCTTTTCCACCTTCATTTCGCTCTGCCACACCTCTGACATGAGCTCCCTGTAGAGCTCCTGGCATTACTAGAGAAACCCAAGGGGCTGTGAATAGTGAATGTGCCAGTTAGCTGCACTCATAATGAACTCAGAGACAACACAGCAAGAACTGCTCACGCCAAGGCAGGGATTCCAATATGCAAATGCAATAAATTATGTTTGTAATAATTTAGCGTTTGACTTTGTTTCCTGTGTCACCACCAGTAACATGCAAACACCCAGAGAGCTGATGCTCTGGTAAACATGGTGCCACGGTCTCCACGGCAGGAACCCAAAGATGTACTTCCACACACATGCTGCCCTCTCCAGGGATCCACCCTGGGGGACTTGAAGAGAAACACATGGGGGGGGGGGGGGGGGAGCGAAACGGCCCCCCAGCTCAACGGCACTACCACACTAACCTATCTAATGTTAGCCTCATTTCAATCTAATCCATCTGTGGAATACTGAGAGGAACCTGCGTTGAGTGTGATTGGTCTACTTTAATAAGGGGCGCTTCGGGTGGTCAACAGTTGGCACAGCCAGGCTATAATCTCGGCAGGCAGTGCTGTTGTGTGTCTGCCGGGGTGAGAGTGTACCCAGCACCTGGCTGGTGCCCAGGGAGACCTGGCAGATGGTCTGGCCTCCAGGGTGTGCAGCTTTATGAAGACAGCACAGATAAGCCTCACCCTATGGCAGCCAGCACCAGGTTAAGAGAGTGGGGGCAGGGTGGGGTCAGACAGTGGTCTGTGGACCTCCATGGGGCTGGGCTCAGGGTCACAAGGTGCCCTGGGTGGACAGATGTTTCAGCTCATTACATTTCACATGCTTAAGCATCCGGCTGAATGATTGATGTCTCTCTAACACCCCTGTGCAGTATTCTACGGCTTCTTAAGCCCCTGACACATAACGCGCTACGCTCTTCGCCCATCGCTTTGAAGCAGAAAGCTGATGGTGGACATTCCGGTCTCTGGTTGCCTAGGTAACCTAGCATAGGTAGTCCCTCTTGGTAGTCACCACTGGTTGTCGCCTCAGTCGTGTCAAGTTGACATTAGCTTATCTCAGTACCCGCCCACATCTACTTATAGGCTCTTCTAGGGTCTTTACTAGTATGTGTGTGTGTGTGTGTGTGTTGAACATCCACTCCATACTGCTCCAAGTGTTCATGCCTGGCTGAGCGCTGTTTAGAAAGGCACACCGTTGGTCCGGAGCGTCGATGACACATCCCCAGATGAGCGCTTAGCCGTAGGGACGTCGTGACTGCAAATGCCATTGGCTGGCGCTCCTCTGTGCTGTGCCCATACAAAGGTCAGCACTGACACTGGCTCCAGAGCGCTATATTGATTCCCAATACACTGTCATTATGCATGCCAATTAGACAGCTGACTGCCATTGAAATCATGCATGGAAATTCATTCAGATTCCAAGGATTCTTCTTGAAGTGTCAATATGAATATTTTGATCTAAGGTCATGTATCCCTCTGTGGGGTTTTCACCACTGAATCTCTCAAATATATGTCATTTGTAAAGCAAATCTGTTATTTCCCATACAGTACATTCGAGCTCAGGCATAAGTAACAAGCTAAAGAACGTTTTTTTTTAATTATTAACGCCATATAATTATGGTACGTTGTGATCAATATAATAAACATTTTAAAGCATTTTTGTCTCTCTATACAAAACATAAACATTTCTGTATTTATGGAAAAGTGTAGTGCATTTAACTACAGACCATTACAGAGGGCTTTTGGGAAGATATTGTTGTTCCTGTATACTACTTTGGCAATTACCATGTAATTATGGGCTGCAATGCAATGCGTTAGCACAGTTACAATATGAGCTGCATAGGAATGGCGGTATGGACAAAGTGTGTGTAGCGTGGGCCTGTTGCCTGCCTGCCTGGGCACAGATGGCATGAGAGCAGGATGTACAGGCTGTGTGCACGCACAGACACACACGCGCACACGCACATACACACACACGGGCTACTCAGCCAGGGAAAAAGCATGTCCAACAGAACACGGGCTGCAACGAGCCATCCTCTCTTGTGAAGGCTCCAGACCTCTACAACAGCGCTCCTGACTCTGTAGTCAATACACTTTGCTTCCACATTGCATAGAAAGTGAGGGAAGGCATGCTGATCAAAGCCTGGCTGTAGCTTACACAGACATGCAAGGCCAAGCAGGATAATCAGTGCAGAGCGCAATCAATATGGGAAGGGGGGAGGGGGGTGGTGTGTGTGTGTGTGTGTGTATGAAGGGTGGAGTGAATGCAGAGGAAAAGCAATCTAAGGAATTGCAGAGTAGCGAGCACAATTCAAACGAGCAGAGTAGATTACAAAGACAAGTGAGATTTACATCGGGGGACGGGTTTTCGCATACAGCGCTCTATGTAGTGATCACATTTCTGCATAGACGCTCCATCCGTTTAGCAGCCATGTTAGCGTGAGTAATATACATTATTAACGTCCTCAGTGTTAAGCTATCCCAATGCACTGGCCACTATCCATGTGTGCATTGAGATGTGCTCTTGGAGCAGCCCATTTACCACCGGGTCGGAGCGACAGGAGATAAGCACAGAGCTATAACGACGTGAAGACGGATGGATACGTGGATAGATGAAGGCAGTGGGCCTGGCCGATCGATCAGAAAAAGCCAGGGTAGTGGTCCCTGAGGGTGGTGGGGGCTTTTTAGAGCAAGTGGAGGGGAGAAGGATGACATGCTCCTTTCTGACGCGCTGGTTCTGGGAAGAGAGGCCGCAGGTCATCGCGTGTTAGAAGACTCGTGGGAGGGAGGAGTGCGAGCAGTCACGTGCACACACGTGCAGCAGAGAGTGGTGACAGCTCTGTGTCTCAGAGAGGAGAGGGTGACATCCCGGTCTGCCACACCGGGACCGGAGATAAACCCCCCAAAGCCCACACTGTTGTACACTGGGGGATTTTGCTGGAGCTCGACAGGGAAACGCTCTCTGAGAGTCTGGACACTCAGCAGCCATCTTGGGTTTGCTCCCGGGCAGTTCTTTTTGGCTAACAAGCTCAGGGCCCTATCTAAGTGAATGGGGAAAGAGAAAACAGGAACCTTCACAGCTGAGAAAAAAAATTCTAAGTGGAAGTGCCAAACCCTGCAGTTCATCAAATGACCGCTTGAGACTGGCTGCAAAAGGGAGTCAATCCACAGAGATTCCAATGTTCCAGCAAAATGTTAGAATTTACAGCCTGGTTAAAGTAAAAAAAATAAAAATAGGGGAACTAAGATGGTGACGGCCAGAGCCAGAACAGCGCGGTGTTCAAATCCGTTCGTGAAAAACGTTATGGGTGAAATCACACCCATACAGACCTACAGTAAGCAGCATGGTATCCTGGTAAAAATCACATCTGACAAATGGAAAACAAACAAACATAAAAGACAACACCAACAAAATGTCTTCATTTTCAATAGCATACTATAAAACATTCATAAAAAACACTATTGCTGTCCTGTCACTTTTCTGATCTTGACATATATGATAGCATTGCTGGATAGAAACTTAACCACTGAGGAAATAAAGGTTTGCACTCTCAATTTCTATAATAATGACAATATGCAATGGTTATTCCCTCTCGGAGAGGGCATACATGAAAACATGAGGCAGTCGTGCTTGCTGGAGATTACAGGCAAGCAAATGGGAAATCCTTTTGATGGGAAAAAACTAAATAAAACATACAGTTGCGCCGTGGCAACAGCTTCACTAATATTACAATCTCTGCACATGGTGAAGGCGAATATCTTATTGTACTGATAGAAACGAGTCAGTCTCCACCTGTGACCAGACACCAGGATCAGCCACATAACCCTGCATACTGAACACACTAACTGCAATGCAGATGACATACTGAAATATTAAGATATTACTAATGCCAAAATATATTTGCAGTAGTGCAATCACAAGGAAAAAACAAATGATAGATAGATAGATAGATAGATAGATAGATAGATAGATAGATAGATAGATAGATAGATAGACAGACAGATAGACAGATACAGAGAACCAGTTGATCTCATTTTATAGACGAAACAATAAAGAGATTAAAATAGCGATAATAAATTATTCACTCAAAAGCATAGAATTGCAGGTGGTGTGATGATAAATCACAATTGGCACACACTCAAAGGTGGACCGTCTTCTGGGGTTCTTCAGGGGTGAAATTCATGGCAGTTTGCTCCATCGCACACAATCTGGTGCCACGCCCACATTTGCTTTCTACTGTATGGCCAAGCTTTTAGCAGTCTATATATAGCTTTTGGTGCACAGGACAGTTGTCTATTGTCTCTCCTAATTGATGTCAGAGCTCTGAGGTGCATTAGGATGTTGCTCCATCCGGTGTGCGCTCGCCCTGTCTGTACGAACACGGCACGCAGCTGAACACTGCAAACTGATTTTGATTTGATTTTATTCAGGCAGAAAATAGGGTTAGAGGTTTTTCTTTGTGACTAACCTTTATGAGTGGTAGTTAGGGAAAGCGTGGGCCGGTGACAGCAAGGCGCGTTAGAGTTTATTCTCCACAGTGTGTAGCAGCACCTAAACGGCTAGACACATTATTTGGATGAATGAATGGAGAGCAAAGAGAGAGACACCTCTGGGTCAGTAATGCAGGACCGTGTGTAGGCATTTAAGCTCATGTGTTATTCAATACCTCCTGGCAGCCAGGAGATCAATGGGAAGATTTTGTTTATATAAAATTGTTTTGGAATAAGTTAGTATCTATTTCACATAATTGGCAAGGTGCTCCGATGAGAAAATTCTGATTAAATATCTTATCAAATGCTGTAAAACCTAATTTGGAGCAAAATTATTCTTCCTCATGGATGTATGAATTCAGAGTTGAGAACACCGCTGTGTCATTTGGGGCAATGATCGCCTCAAACGGGGTTATTCCATTCATTATTAAAACGAGCGGTTTTCGGACAAACCTACTGGTATTACATTGAATATGCAAATGGGAGTAAGATGGCTGAGCTTATTGAGTGACAGGGAGGAAGGAAAGGTGAGTTACAGTAACACAGACACACCGCAGGCCAACAGGGATGTGTAGACTATAAAACACACTGACGACCTCTGCCTCAGAGGGGCAGCGGTCCATTAGGAAGCATTCTTCTACTGCACACAGCACCAACAGTACCATCGGCCTCCTCAGTGCATGACTCTCCAAGAGGGAGAAAGGTGTTGATGTAACACAAACGCCAATCTTTGAACAGTTGAAGACAGAAAAGACCATTGGACGTCGCCAACAGTGATTACTGCTCAGCGCTCTCCTGAGGGCTTTCCATTAAAATAACTCCGCACAGATCGATGTTTATAGCCACCATAAAAACAGCAAACTAGGGAGCCCCCAGTGTCCAAATCATCCATAAAACCGTACATGCCATATTTTGTCAACTTCAAGTAGAGTTCATTCATTCATTCCACTTCAGTTCATTCCACTGCCCAACCCCCCCCACCCCCCCTTCAACCCCAATATTTTTAACACTATCACCATAAACACTATTAAAAATAGCATTATCTGAAAATGAAAGAACTCAAATGTGTATGCCACGTAGGGACCTTGGCCCCTATTGGAAACACATCTAAGGATATCACTCGTTTACTTTTCATGTGTTGGCCAGTTGTATATCATAGTACATGGCATAATGGTTCAGACAATTGGCTAGTCCTATATGTTGTATCTGTAATGAAATGTCATGAAATGTTGACATCTATTCATTTCCCAGAAACATCACTCACTGATAGAGGAAAAGTACTCTTTTTGCAGTCAGCATGGAAGAACAACTCAGAAGAATCTTTGAGAAAATTATAGTTAAGATGAAGTAACCTCAAAGTTTACAATATATCCTTTGTTTGCCATTAAAAGAGCATTAATAAATGACAGATAAATACAAATAAGCACAAGAGCGATATAGGAACAGAAGACTGCTGTGAATATAATGGGTTAGCATAGTTGCACTGGGAAGGGTAAAGAAAGCATGGATTATTCATGGATATTCCCACAGTGCAAACAGCTTCCTTTTGATGGCTTGTGCCCGGGGCAGATCTCCCTGCTCAATACCAACAGTCTCAGGCAGCCCTGCCCAGCGCTGCTTCACACAGCTCCCCCAGAATCACAGACAGGGCCAGGGGGCTCCCATCTTCTCTCAACCAGCCAGACAATAGTAGTGTGTGTGGTCTAAGGTGAGCCTAAAAATAAACTGGGGTAAAAGATAGGTACAGTAGTATTACAGAACCAAGAGGTGTTTCTGTTTGTGGATTGGTGGAAAAGCTGCACGTCATCAGTATAACATTCAGCCATATGTTACTGCAGCACCACTAAGGCAGAAAAGATATCTGGAAATAACTCAAATAGCTGGTAATTCCCTTCATGACCACCTGCAACCATTTACAACATTTACTGTCTTTGCTGCCCTAATAAAATAAAAGTGAAAAACACATTTCAAATATCAAACATTATTAGTTTTGAATTTACATTCTACAAAGATCTTCGAAAGACCACAGAGCTGAAGACATGTCTAAGGAAAACACATGCAACAAACACGTTTAGTAATCTGCTCAGTCTCTTTTGTACGAAATACTTGAACTGAGAATGAACTCTATTTTCTTCTTGTGCTATTTAAATTAGACATAACTGGAGACGACGCTTGTCTCTGCCAAACGTCTCTTGGCAGAGGCTTTAAAGATGTTAAATACAAAGTGATCTTTCTGGTTGTGGGTCAAATCTCAATAGAAAATGCAGCCTAAAGCAATAAACTCAACAGACAGCAACTGATAGCTGAGTGTCTGGTTCACCATCGAGGAACTGAGTCATACTGAAATATCACACTTGGAAAACAGTTCTTCCAATCTCTTTGCACTGAGCAGGTGTAGAAAGATAGCCAATCAACTTCACTAATGGCCAAGTGACCATTGAAACCACCTTAGCAACAGTTGAAATCCTTTATCCAGAGGACAACCCACCTGTGGTCATCAACCCGTGATTTCAAACCATCCAATGAGATTGCCTTTCGCCTCACAGTAAAGCAGGCGGCAATGGGCGAATAAAGCACAGGGATCGAACAAAGAGAGGAGGCATGGTGGTGCCTGAAACACTGGCCGTCTTCCTCACTGGAACATCAGTATTCCACCCACATCTACTGCATTCTCTGCCTGCACTCTTTGAAAGTGCCATTCAGCTTTGTGTATAATTATTCTGTCACTTAACAGGCAGAAACCGCAGCTAAAGGAAAAATCAGACAACACTGCATTCAGGCAACACTGGGATATTTTACTGGGCTGATGGGAATATTACAATAAGATAAAGCAATATCACTGAGATACACTTTATTTTCTCTTTTTTTGTATCAAACCCATTTTTCGCAAGTGTTAATTCGTAACATTCTGACACAAAAAGTTAATTTTTAAGAAAAATCTGGAAAGAATGTACTTTGTTCCAGACCAGTCTCTGCAACATACTCTTCTTGTAAGATCTATCAAGATGGATACTGTTAGAGATGGTTAGTATAAATGTTGTAAAATGTTCTGGCATTTATTCCCGTTAACACCATGCAACTCACAACCCAATCTGCTTCCTTCCAATGAGAGGTGAGGCGCTCACGGCCACCTAGGAGTCCGAAAATACACCATCTTAGTATTGGAGGGATGTCCGGATCTTCTGCGCGACCCGAATCTCTGAATATCATTCAGTTTAAAGAATCAAATCTTTAAATTAGTCTTTTGTGCCTTTGTATCTTTTGTGTGACACAAAGTGAGCAAATAACGTGAGCAAAGAACTGAAGATCCAGATAATTTAAAGTCATTATCCAGAATGCTTGCTAACTTTGATGGTGACGCTCCACACACCGAAACGCACTGTGAAGCAAAGCGTTGTGCTTTGTTGATGTGAGCAATGTTCACCACTTTCTTTATGTTCCTATTTACACAGCCAGGGCTGTTTAGACTTATCAGACTATTTTTTCAACACCCACAGAGAACGGTTAGCTAACAAGATGCAAGGAGATATTTTGTGAATTTGACAAAAAAGTGTATTAGCTGACTGTAGTAACTATTTGTAAATAAATAATCAAAAATATGTACAAATCCATTTTAACCAATGACATGCTGCTAGACTGTCTCTGCCAATCAAACATACCCATGCCAGTTTCATAACAAAATAATTAGTCACTATTGTTCTTTGTAGCGTACCACACGCCAGAACACACTTTATTACCCCATAACCTGATCCTATTAAGCAGCATTGCTCTTTGGCTCTTTGGGGAGCTTACCCTCCATGTGACCCTGCCGGTCCTTCAGCTTCGCGCAGTACTCTCTGTTCCCAGGAGGGGCAGCGTGTTACCCCTTGACTCCCCCATCCACCCACACAACCCATCCACTCCATTCCTCCTACTGTGCATAAACAAATTGTATTTGTAGCCGTGTTGTATCTTGCTAGTTAGAACACTCAACCAGCTGTTTGTGAAGGCCAATCACTGATTCTCAATCAAATAAATAAATGCCAACAATTATCAGTATCAGTACCAACATTTTATCTAAACAATTTTGCACCGTTGGGACGCTGAGTATTGTCTGCAGTTTGACCATCTTTCATATGAAATGGCAGCGATGCAGTTCGTGTAGCCTACGCCTTAAAATAACAAAAGCTGAGGTTAGAAATCCACTTAAAAAGGAATCAGGAGCTGAGCTTAAAACAGCCGAAATCAGCGCCACCCACCCAAACCTTTGCACAATCGAATCAAACATACACCTTCTCTTGCTTCAGACCTCAGCAGCCTAATCCCTTTTAGTAGGGAGGCATGAAGCGTGCCACCTTGTCGGAGAGCTTGAGGTCTTACTGCCCTTGTGACACCAGCCTTCATTTAATCTCATGAACAAACGCACTGCTTCAGTAATGCTTCTATACTGGCTCTGCTGCAGCCTATAACCTATAATAACAATCGCCTGTCCAACCGAACCATGAGAAATAAGTGAAAAACATTTAGAATAGGAAAAACATTTGGTTTAGATTTGGTCTCAAGGCCTTTCTGTGAGTCATGAGTAAGAACACAACAAAAGCAAAGCAATCAAAATGTAGATGATCAAAGGTACATTTTCCAATTAATTAAAATGTATAATTACTGTTGGCATATAATTAAGACTATACCCAGATCTGATCAGCATTAAATCAGCACTTCTCATGTCTGAAATGTATGCGGATATATGAACAACCTCTGACTTGTTTTTTTATGAAAATGTGCTTTGTTCGTGAGAATGTCTAATTTTCTAACAGCTCTTCGCACACATATTCTGATTTGGTGTGACAACAATATACTGTAGAGTATATACTGTATACAAGCTTGTCTACCACTACAGTAGATGTCACACCAGAATTTCATACCAAAACAAATGATTAGTGGACCACCCACCCACACACATGTGCGCGCATGCACACACACACACACACACACACACACACACACACACACACACACACACACGCACACACACACACATATGCACTAACATGCGTGGCTGACCCAGCTATGAAAACAAAGAACAGAGGAGCTCGTATTACAACACACACAGAGGGAGTGTGATATTATTCTCAGGGCGTAATTATTACTATACAGTATCTTAACTTATGAAACCATTTTGCTTTTACAGTACATTACTGTTACAAATATTTATAAATTGGTACATAAATATACACACATACATACATGCATACATACGGTATATACTATACATACTGTTTATACACTTTACATGTACATTTAAAGTACCTATATATGAGCTTATCTGCCACTAGATGTCACACTAAGGACAGGCATCTCAAACAAAAACAAATGCTTCTGGGCCACACACACACACGCTACCATGCTCACTCAGACAGACCCGCTATGAAAACAAAGAGACGCTTGGATTACAAAACACACAGAGGGAATGTGATGTCATACTCAGGACGCAATTACTACACTATATCTTTACATTAAATGTTTGTTAAAGTTTTGCTTAAAAACAACATACAATACCTTTAAGAAGTACATTCCTTTCACAGCAAGGTCAGAGTGCAAGGGCTGGTGTCTACAAAAGAACACTTTGTGTCCTTAGTCTAACAGAGCTGACGTTCCCAGCTGCCTTAAGCCTCCCTAGTCATTATACCTATCACATACCCAATTATGTCGAAAATGCATGATAAGAAACATCAAAATGAAATGACCCGTGTGGGTTTTGTTTAATAACAATAACAGAAAATCTATGCATTGTGCACTGAAACATAGATATAGTTTTACCAGACCACTGACTAAATAAAGTAATAGTATTCTTCTTGAAACCTTTAAATAGCCTCTTGCAGTATAGCCTACTCTATACTGGACAGTATGGGTTCTTTAAACAAGGATGGAGATGTCAACTTGAATTAGCATTCAGACAGACTCACCCAGAGGATTCAGCGGTGCCAGGAAATAAGTCATTAAATTTGCAGGGCTTCTGCAGAATTCCTATCATGTTCTTATGGGATGAGGGGCAGTGTGTCAAGGACAGCATGCTTTTATGAAAAGTTGTCTTATATTTATAGGCGCTTGTAATGTAGCATAAGCAGTCAAGTTGTAAGCAGCTTTGTCTTGCATTTCTGGGAAAAGATTAATTGTGGTATACCATCATTAAACAAGGGGTTATGAAAGGGGTCATTAAATATGTGCAGCAGCCTAAAGAGCTACTAAATAAAAATACAAAATCCACATACAGTTTATAACATTTTACATTTTTTATATATTTTTTATGTATTACTATAGTACATTCAGTAAATAGGTTAATAACATGAAATCATAAGTACAGTTGAATATAAAAAACATTTAGAAAATTACATTTACTAGATTATTGAGCAAACTCTTCATGAAGCATTTGCAGTGCACTGAGTATGATTTTCTGTTATCTTACTAATTTCTGCCCTGGTATTTGTTGAACATTCACTATTCAACTATCAATCTTTACTGTATACATCCTTTGTTAGCTGAGGCAGCTGAACTTGTACATTGGGCCAGGTGCAGCAACTAAACAGTGACTTTAGTCGCAGGCAGAGCTCTTTGTTCATTGCCCGCAAATGAGGTATTGTTGTTGATGTTTTCCTTCTGTGTAGAGTTGCCCCCTGTCTCCCTTTTGTTTTTCAAAGCTCTAGCTGTGTTGTTAAAGGCATTTGGTTGGTCTGCCTCAAAGCGAGCTGCAGATGAAAAATGTATGACTGTGTGCCCTCACAATCCATTTGAAGTGCTGCTGCTCTCTGATGCAGCCCCCCCTGATGGTGACTGTGTCTGCGCACCTCGTTCACCCAACACCTTACTTCACAGTGGGAGGATGGGTGGAAATTGGCCAAACAGAGTGGGGGTGTCCAAAGCTTCATGTTCCATAGTCTGGCACTTGTCAAGGCTGAGGTTCAAATCAAGGACAAATTATCCTTGGCTGTGTGAAATCATTTGAAATTGATTAGATGTACTCTGAGAGTCACTGATTGCAAAGCAAAGAAAAGGGCCCAGACAAAACAATTGTATATGCTTGGGGGCCAGGTGTTAAGATACACTAAAACTCTCTCCTCTCTCTTTCATACCATTGTGTCTGCACGTATTGTATTGACTGGTCCACAGTCTTCTTGAGTTGTAAATATTATTGATCAGGATCTCTACACCAAAAGCCAGAGAATCATTAGCAGTGATCTGCCACACCCCTGGATGCTTTTACATCTGCTGTATCGCCTTTCAATTCAGTGGATGGGATGGAATGAATAGGCAGTACCTTCCACTGCCTATTCAATGGCATGTGTCCATAATGTACCAGCACATTAACCACCTCCTCTGTAAAACACTGACACGTCTCTCATTACAACCATGTTACACTCTCCCACTAGGTAATACATCATATCAAAATAAATACTAATTAGGCCTAATCAATGTATTTCCATCCATCCATCTTCTCCCGCTTACCAGGAGTCGAGTCGCTGGGGCAGCAGCTCCAGCAGGGGACCCCGAACTTCCCTTACCAGAGCCACAAGCGCTGACTGGGGGAGCCCGAGACCAGTGTGGAGATATAATCTCTCCACCTAGTCCTGGGTCTTCCCCGAGGCCTCCTCCCAGCTGGACGTGCCTGGAACACCTCCCAAGGGAGGCGCCCATCCTTACCAGATGCCCGTACCACCTCAACTGGCTCCTTTCGACGCAAAGGAGCAGCATAAGTTCCTCACGTATGGCCGAGCTTCTCACCCTATCTCTAAGGGAGATGCCAGTCCTGAGAAAACCCATAGAAACTTTGTGACTTTGAAATTCATATTGATACAGTATATAAGGCCTATATTATTTGCTGCTCCCTCATTTGTATACACGTTTTATATAATGAATATGTTAATATATGTAATAGGATGTTTTAAAAAAATATTTTATAGTACAATAGCAGTACAGTATAAGTTATATATATAATGTATTAGTTAGTGCAGTTGTACTAATACTAATACTAATATTTCTATAGAAAGGCCTCAAGAGTACAGGATAAAAGGTACCAACAAACCTGGAGTGGCTTCTACAGTAGGAATGAAAAACATGTAACACGGTGGCCCAGTTGCTAGCACTCACAGCAAGAAGGTCCCGGGTTCAAACCCCAGTTGATCTGGCCTTTCTGTGTGGAGTTTGCATGTTCTCCCCGTGTCTGCGTGGGATTCCTCTGGGTGCTCCGGTTTCCCCCACTATCAAAAACATGTCAGGTTCACCCTCCAGTCAGTGCTGTTGACCAGACACTAGCATGAAAAGTGTCATTATAAATGTAATGTGCTATCAACTTATCCAATTGCTTGTCTGAAAAAACAACACTGTGTAATGTCTGCCACCAAAATACCCCCTCCATCAAATGTATTGTTCCAATGCACAGATAACCACAGTACACAGAAAGAAAACTATAAAATAGTGTTGGCCTATATTTAGAAAACAGTAAATATCTAACAATAAACTAATATGGTAGGTGACAACACTTACCTTTAATTATTATATCAATAATTAGGATTAAAGTTTATATGAACAGTTCCATTCCACAACCTTGAGGTCTTGCCAAGGCCTGCTTTAACGCATCAAGTAACATTGGTTCCTAAGCAACATCTCACAATACACACCATTGAACATGGAATGGCTTTTCATAGTGGGGTTTCAAGCCATTCTCTGCAAGTTAATTTAAAGTTGAGTGAAACGGCAGCCTTGAGCCACTGCAGTATTGTTCAAAGCTAGGGAGCAGTGTCAGGCTTTTCACCTACGTAATTATTTTAGCACAATGAAGCAGCATCTGTCTTCACCACAAGGACATCTCCAACATCACATGAACCAACATTCCCTATGAGAACTGTAATCTCCTAGCACAAGTAATAATGGCCATATTAGTTTCTAGGATAAGTTGTATGTACATGGTTATATAAGATACAGAACACATGATCATTATCAACATCTTATCAAGTCCAGTTAATTGCAGTTGAATGAAAAGAGAACGATGCCTAAATGTCCAAAACTGGCATGCTTTAATGTGCAATATTCTGTATCATATTGAAGAAAAATAACAACCTCTCAGATTAATTTTGATAGGGTAAAACTGACTTCACACGGAGATAGTGTATATTAACAGAGAAACAAACCAAATCAATAAACCCTAAAGCCACTTAGACTCTTCTAGCAACAGGTAAACATTTAGAAGTAAATATCTTAAACAGCATCTCACCTCGTAAAAGAAATAGAAACAATACCAAATATAACATGTATTTTGTGTTCTGAAACACAAGCTACAGTACATGCAGCCAATCCTTTCAGGATGTCTCTTATAGAAGGTAATGAAATGCTGTGAGCACATAAGTCTAGGTATGTTTTCTTTTCGGATGGGGGATTGAGAAAAAGCTCTCTGCTGCTGAAGACGGACAACAGCCCACCGCGTGCTCAGTCTCAAAGGATTCACACTGGTCAATAATTCAGTACTGGGAAAGAAATTTCATAAGCAGACAAAAAAGACAGTGGCCTAGAAACAACAGGGGGAAGGGTAATGACTGGGGCTGGGAGGGGGCGAGGAGGGGGGTCGGGGGCTTTGTGCAGTTTGCTAGCCTATGACCCAGAGCAATAAGAAGTAAATAAAGGCTTTGAAGGGTTCTACCTGCCAATCAAACAGGCATTCAATATAAGGGAACAGTAAAGATGGAGCGGTTATAGAGAAACAGGTTCTCTGTACCTGTAATGTTAAATAAAAAGATAAATAAGGCTAGGTCGATGTATAAACAATAGCATGAATGTGAAAGACCAGAGTATTGATATCTCAAAATGGCAAATGACTGTAATATCAATAACAAAGCAACAATAGGCAAAGGGACCATATTACAAATGTATTATTGGGATCAAAAACAAGCAAGCATGCCATTTATTTTGGATTAGTGAAGTATTTTGTAAAATCCCTTCAAGATAAAAAAATAATAAAATATCTGTGTTAGAACAAAGCACTGTGTCTGCATGTGGCAGGCAAGAGTTTTACTTTCAACTGCAGTCAAAGTGACGTTTGAAAGCTGCTGCCTGTTAAACAAGAGGAGTTTTACAATAGCTGAATTCTTTGGAGGCAGCAGTTCCCAGCAGACATCCAGGGTACCCTTTCAAAGAAGGAACATCTCGGAATCCTTACAGTACATATATACTAGCTCCATTATCCATCTCCATTATGTAAAGCACATGGAGAGGAGTGAAGTAGAGATATTTTAATGTAAGTCAGACATGAAAATGTTTGGCTGTATATTTATATCATTTCACTATACAATTATTACCTCAGTGTGGCTGAGAGAAGCATGCAATATAATGAGACATACTGTATTTCACATGATTATACTATTTATAACATCAGTGTGAATGTGGATATTTTCTTTTTGCATGGTCTAAATTGTAATGATAGAGCAAAGGCTAACGCAGCACATATATCTCAAAGACACATAGCACCATAAAACACCATCCACTTCCATAATTAACAACAATAATAGATCTGGTGTAAGCGTGCCGTGGGGTCTGTTAAGCAAATGTTCTCTTAAGTGCCACTACCCCCACATGACGCTTACCAGCAATCACATCAGTGTGGCCTGTTCATGCAAATGGCAATATGTTGCAGCACTAATTAATGGCTAGGTCGCATGAAAGAGAGAGGTGTGTGTGTCCATTTGCTCCGGTGGTGTTTTTATCTCATGACCTATTCAAGCTGCAAAAAGAAAAGCCTTTGGTAGCAGTTAGTGACAATAAGTTACACTGCAAATGTGCTTCAGAAGTACTCAAAAACGAGTGAGGTACAGTAGCACATCTTTAACAAAATCGGACTGAAAGAAAACATTACAAAACTTTATTGGTCACATGCTTGCGCTATAGAGCCTTTATCAGCTGCTTCAGAAGGCCACTTGGAAGCACAGAATAATATGAAATATAAGCATTCGCCTGTATTCTGCCATGCCTCTGTCATGCCCACAGGGTTTGCCTTGGTGGTCCAGCATTAATATGTCTCCTCTCCGGGAAGGATGACTCAATGTGCCATAGCTGTCATCTCAGTAGTCGATACTATGATCTCATTATGGCAGCAGCAGGTGAATATCAAAAGCTGTGATACATCACGGCACCCACTGCGACATTTACAGTAACGTAATACTTAGTGCAGATGTTTCCAAAAGGCATAAATTATTAAATAGTTTCACTACTGAAAGACCCTGTGTGGACAGCTTTTGACTTTCTGAGAGCAGTGACACCTTTTGTTAGAACCTAATCAAATGTGTTACAAAAACACAACTAAACATGGTGTTACAACATCCCTGTCACAAAAGGGAATGCTTTAACTGTTTTAACAAACCTCTTTTATGACCGTCGGCATTGAGCAATTACTGTCAGATGAACATGCAAGTCTTTGTTAATGTGGCGACGTGAGGCAAAAAAGCCTTTTGCTAATGGAGTCTGGCATGAGTGATCTTGGCAGGGGGGTGGGCTACACAGCCTCAACAGGCCACCCATACAATGTTATCTAGTCATTTGTAAACTGCTGACATTTATGAATCGTCGTGTTGACCAGGTCAGTGCCTGCGTTCAGTTATCCTGGTGGAAAGCCATTTGGGCCTCTTTCATGTTAACGTAGTACCCTAAAATCAAACAACTCCTGAAAGAAGTTGATAATAGCAACCTATATAAATAAAATTGGTCAGATAATTCTACATGATGGGGTGGTGCACTGCAAGTATAAACTTTAAAAGAGAAAGCACTACATATTCTTCATCCAGTCAATACTTTTCTTATGCTCAGACACTATGTGGGGAATAGCATATTCTCCATGGCTGTTTAAAATCAAGACAAGCTCTTTATTCAGCTTTTCACTCCAGCTAAGATGTGTGAAACCCAAGCGTCTCTGGACACATACAGACTCATCTGAAGCTGACACAGAATAAATTATTCAACAGCGGAACCTTATGGACACAAACTGTGAGCGGGCTGTGTAAAGGCCGATCAAGCCTATAGGCCCTATGATAAACAACACACTGAGAAAGGACTATACAGTATAGACTTACTTCGGCGGTGCCAGTGTTGGTTTCTTTGCTTTGAGTTTGAATGTTAAACCCAAAGAAAATAAACAAACACTGGCAGTTCAGGTAAAAGCATATACAGGGTACATGGTCTTCATCCTGTTTACTGTAACTGACTAAAACTGACAATCACAGTCAGTGAGTGGCGTAACCGTTCTAAAATGTATTTCTAATTCACTCAAATGTGAAGGTCATACAACTGCAAAATAATTTGGAATGTTGCAGTAAAAGCATACATGCATACAGAAATAATAAATGCCAAATTACACTACAGTATTTGTTCGCACACACGCACACACGCACACACACACACATGCACACATCAGATACTTTCCTCTGAGACTCAAACAAAAGGAATTAGATGCTTAGCAGTATTCACGGCCTTCGGTCGGCACATTTGGGACAATTTGGCAAATCTCTAATTTTTGTTAGCAATTATGTTATGCAGGCTGGTTAAGACTCTACGGATCTAATAGAAATGCTAATGACCCAACAGAGTCGCACAATATACAAATTGCTTTGACAGGGAAATATATATTCACAGCACGGTTTGGGAATCATTTCAGTCTGTATGAATAATTATCAGTGCAAGTTGTTGAGAACGTCTTTCATACAAATACAAGGTATACAGATTTTTTTATCTTGTATCTAATACAGTATATTTTTATATTTCACTTAAAACTTAAAAACAATGAATAAAAACCAAACAATATAAGTGATAGTAAAAACTGTATAATGATATGGCATATTCCACCCTCAATTCCATTTACAGTACATTGAAATACGATAAGCTATAAAGTCACGTTTGAAATCACTATCTTGTTGTGAAGTTTTCTTAGAAAAATAAAGCAATACCAGAATAATTTCTGATTTCACATTTTTATGAATTCACATCCATAACACTTTAACACTACTATGTATATCAACAATCTGCTGCAACGTGTGATCTGACATGGCCTCACATACTCCTTACAATTTATGCTGGCACACAGACATCATTAAAATGTTCTGAAGATGGCACCTTTACATTATCTCACATACACATCCATATACTGTACATTGATATTGTATCCTTCAATGAATAGATGTAATGCTTATTCTGTTGGGTGTGTATTATTGTCACTTAGGTCCTGCAACACTGTTTATTGTATATTTAGTGAAATCTTAGAAATATTTCAGGGAGGAAATTCATAAGGTGATAAGAGTGTCATGTCCAAAATTCCATGGACCTTATGGCCATAAGGTTGTATGGCTTCTGTTCCCTAACAACGCAGGTTAGAAAGGATGATGAACATTACCAACACTATGGAATATCACTAAGGTCTGTTCAAGAGGCTTATTCAGAGAATTCTGCCAATACCAAAAAAGGTACATTCTTTTAATGCTGGTTTGCACCACCCAGTATGACATAATATCTACAACAAATCTCTTGTAAGCACAAATCTTTCTTGAATCATTATTCATTTGTATCAGTGAGAGAACAGACATAGGCCATATTGTATGTTTGCTCACACAGCAAAGGTGTCTGCTACAATAAAACGTTGTGGTATAGCTTCATGACCTGAGCATGCATCAGTTTATTACAAGGAATGTATCCAAATTGATCCAAAAAAGAGAATCACGTATTGTGTGCTTTGCCTCAGATGATGTTGTCTAGGCAATTGGTTGTGATGATTATTATGGTCCATACTGGACTCAGTCTCCCCTCCATAAATCTAGAGCTCTTGTCAGGCGATCATAGCATGATCAGGACATGCTTCTCTGTAGCTGCGAGATCACTGCCACATTACTGTTTATCAGAATGATAATGTACATGTCAAAGGTGTCTACAACAAACATCATGGTGTAATAGCTATCTCAACCAAGGACATACATTGTTCACACTCAGCCAAAACAATCAATTGTCTGTTGGATATTTCACAATATCATGTCAAAAGAGCAATTTAAAAAACATATCCTAGAATATGATATTGTATGCTACAGCTCTTTTGTAAAATGGAACGTCCTAAGGAATCTTTCCGAATTGTAAAACATGTTGTATTCATTGTGGCAACGGCAACGACATTGTGGCAACGGCAAGAGAGGAATATCTACAAATAAATGTTTTTAATGTCATTTACAACAAACCAGTCCCATCTTGCCTCATTACAGCAGTTGAGAGGAATAAGGACTTCTGTCATCTCAGCTGAATGCAGATGTTTTCCAACAAGCCCACACACAAATCCAATTATGTTCTAATTGATTGTTATGGCTCATTGATTACAGCACAGCCAGGGCAATAGACAGCTAAGAGGAAAATGGCCACAGCAATTAGTTGTAAACCCAACGACTCATGATTCAATATTGAAGTAATCAAAAATTAACAACTGTGAAAGAGAAAATGTTCTATTTTAATGGAGCACAAGATGCCTACTAAAAAAAAACGTTGAAGTTAAATATACGAGAATCAATTTATCTGAGAATAATTGTACAGTAAACAAAGTGAAATTACTGTAAGTTAAATTAAATGCCTGGTTTTCAACCAGATGGTGCACTCACATGTACAGTATATATAAACGTTATGAAGTCAAGTTGGAAGGTTGTCCACTTCGGAGTGGACAAAGGATCTCGCCCGGGAGTTTCAATGTTCGCAACAGTGTCATGATGATGACCCATATATGACATATTCATTGACTGACAAATGTAGGCTGCTTATTGTACTGTAAGTTGCTTTGGATAAGTGTCTACTAAATAACTTAAATGTATATCAACTCAAAAGGACAGTCATGTATAATGTTTTACCTAGTAATTGTCAACTATGATATACAATAAATCTAATAATCTCCATGAAGGTGAAATGTGTTGTAGCTTGATCTTACTATTAATTCTGATTCTGAATAACCTGAAAAAAGTCCCGCTGTTGAATAATATATGTTATGTCTAACCTATACTACTGTTTGTGAGTGAGCACCAGTCTCAGGTAATGTCAGTGAAAAACATAATGGCTAATAAAGATGTAAGACAGTGCTTCTTTAAATACATGATGTGATCATGTTTTTTTACCTAAGTTACATAGTATTGTTGTGTAAAAACAATGACGTGCTGGGCTGGTACTGTATCTGTCTTAATTATTTTTAGGTGCGGACACTGCAGGGATTGGATAGAAGACTACACTTCTGGACATCTTTTCCTGAAGGACAGTGCTCTAACAATGTGGAGATCTCAGAATGGATACTTGCTGCTGGGTTTAGCTGTAACCTCTACAGCAGGCTTCACCTCATCACCACCTCAAGCAGGGGGCAGAGTACTAACATGTGGTGTAACAAGTTACACCACAAAACAGAATATATCCCCACTGTGAAGATACATATTTATTCAATGGTTATTACATTCACTTCCAGTTCAAAGTCAAGAAGCCTTTTTAATTTTCTTATTAGCTTCACCCATCTGCACTCTAAAAACTAAAACATTTAGTTTAAAAAAACGTTGCTTTTGGTTGTGTTGCTGTAGCCTACAATTTATTGCTGAATTAATCTCCATGAAATGTCGACACAACATCATATGTCATATCATATTATCTTCATTCATAATGATCTAACATAATGCATTACAACTACATCACTTTGTTGGTGTTCCTTGACTTGACCGGCTTGTTTGAGTACCTTTCCTATCTGAATGCTAGATTTTATGATGTTCTATTGTTGTGCTGCAATACAAAGATAGAGGCAGTTCAAAGTCCTTACAAATATTGCACGAGTTATACAGTTAAGATAATAAATGACATATTCCTTTTCTTTTCAAATGTAATTGCCTAAAGGTCCATGTGAAATGTCGAGACAGAGCTGTTGAAGGATTAAGGTGGGTTCATTTTATATCTTGAACTTTATACTTGATAATCAGCATTTAATGCAAGTCTCTTCTTTTTTTTTTACTTGGCAACAACAGCAAACATTGTTGCAGGCTAAAGATGGTTATTGTGATAACATGGTCTAATAATGGCTAATTAAAAGTTGTGTAGGCTAAAGCATTAGCATACGTTTTGCATTTGAAGCATTTTATTAAAGTAATAAAAACCCACGGGCCACGGCCAGCTCGCATGCTGCATGCGCCTGATACCTACTGTGCAGTGCAGACAAAACCTCGATGAGTTGTTTTTTTCCACATTCAGTTCTCAGAAAATATAATTGTCCAGGGGTGGTGAGGTACTCATGCTTCTTGCTACCTGAAAGTGCATGGTGATTTGCATATTTCGAAAATAGTATTGTCTTCATTGAGTTGACAGTCCAGCGTTCCAGATCAAAACACAGACCAGTCTCTTCTACACTCCTGTACAGTAGACAGACTTGGATGAATGAAACAACTGAATGCCAGTGCCCCATTGATGTCACCAGAGAGCAAACAGATCAACCTACTTCAAAGACATGATCCCACAATCCACAAGCACATTCCAGCTCAGATCATATTTCATAGAAACGCATTGGAGAAGATTTTTGACATGCAGCCAGTGTCTCGCGCACACACACACACACATTGTATGTGTAAACTAT
>JAODLL010007908.1:2199-31548 GCA_026546735.1 Forbesichthys agassizii | reverse complement strand
TCTAATGTTTGTGTAGTATTATTTTTAGCAGACTGTGTTTTTCTATAGTTGTGACTTAGATGAAGTTCAGAGCACATGTTATGACCAATTCATGCAAAACTCCATGTAATCCCAAGGGGTTCACATACTTTTTCTTGCCACTGTATATGAATGAATGAATATACAGAATAAATATATAATATATATGAATGAATATATATATGAATATATATATGAAGGTAGTGTGGTCGCGCAGAAGTCGACAAAGACGTTGTATGCATTAAACTCAGCCCGTAAACAGCAAAAAGTGTAAATTATTAAATAAACGTACAGTTTGTTGCCTTACCCAGGAGGACTATATAGCCTAGTCGTTTACTGTCGCGCTGTCTACCATGTTGAGTTGTGAATATGGGAATGGGCGGGTACATTTAAACAGATGCACCGAGCTCAGATCAGTGCACAGGCGCTCGGTCCGATGGAGCAGGTTCATGCTCGCTCTCTAAGATCACGCAAACTCCTGACTGACTGCACATTATAAGTTTTCGTGGCCGCCCAAAACTGCGCAGTTGGGTACAGTATGGATGCGTCACATATATTTGTTTTACTCATAGTCACCGGATACCTACCAAAAGTAAGTAGCCTGTATGCCTCTAATTTATAATTCAGAGTAGTTTCATGCAGATACAGTAGACTATTTGGTAGAATAATGTGGAAATTTAGTTTAGCTCAGTAGCCTAGTCATCTTACTTGTAGGTTGTGTGAAATGTATTTATAACGGAGTGTTAACACGCTGTATCTTATATGCCACCGTATTGATTAAACCAATATTTTCAGTTTAACAAGGAAAATAAAAGTAATGAATATCAGTCTGAGAAGGCTATATGTCGTTGGTTTACATTCAAAAGGAGTTTTATCTCCTAACCCAAGTATAGTCGCGTTAGCTATTTGCGTTGCTGTTTATTGTATTACAACAATGATGCACGTACAGTCACTAGCAATTAGTTGTAGCATATAAACAGGCTGTTATTATAGTGTAGTCCTATAGTGCATTGGGAACATTTCTCATAAATAGTCCTTGCCTAAATAACTGGACAGCTGTTGCATTAAATAGTAAACCGCAGTATGCAAGCATTTGCCATACACTACACACTCACTTAACACAGGTTGGTATCTTAGCCTACCTTAAAAACACAGTAAAATGTATTAGTGACTGGGTTGAAAAAGGTAATGATTAATTGTTGCTAGATTATTTATCAGCAGGTTACCAATACAGACTGTTGTATCACCATATCACAGATATGTTTCTACATACTGTACAGTATGCCTACAAATAGCCTATACCTAACTCACAGACTAGTCATAGCTCCTTAGGCCAATTTATGCCTCATTAAATCAATGGTCAAGTAACCAAACATCAGACTTCTTGCAATATTACCTGAAGAGAAAAAAATATCAGTTTCTTATTATTGTTTGTCTTAATATTTGCAAATGGATCATTCCCTTTTTGCCAACCTCAGCAAAAGTCTCCTCATGATCTAGCTTGATCTGTGTGCGTGCTGAAACAAGTATCTTCTGCTTTCTAGAATGACTGAGGTTCGGCCCCCCACATTGGATACACATTGCGGAGGCTAGGTTACTGCTCTGTCTGTGTTTTCATTGACAGAGCCAGGGCTGTAGGAACGCCAGATTTATTTGCAGTGCACACACAGTGTATCATAGACAGCAGATAGGCCAATCTGAAGTCCTTCACACACTTCCTATAAGTCGTTAATAAGGAGTAAAAATGCCCAGCGTTTTAAATGGTCATCATGACATCACCAGCAAATCAGCCCTAACCTTGACAGCACAAAGGGAAGCAGTCTTGCGTAACTGCGTGCAGATATGTGGATTTCCTTTCCTTCCCCATATCGCTTTTTGTCTCATTAATTGAATTGTTATCTAATACCTATGCTACAACAACAAGGGTTGAAATGACAATGCATAGCAGTGGCCTGCATGATTACGTAATTCTGTGCTAAAAGCGCTAATGTTGGCAGGTGTCGCTTTAGGTTCCACGTGTTTGTATGAGCACTGGGGTCTGTTTCTCAAACTTGTGGTTTTAGACCATGCAGCATTTAAAAAAAAGTGTTGTGTTTATAAACCAAAGGACTTAGTAGCAGCACAGTGAGATGTTGTCATGGTTATAGAGCATCTGTGTGCAGCTGAGTTATGGCCATTGTCTAGATAAGATTTGTATGTTACCTGGCTGACACTGTAATATGTGTCTCTGCATCTAAGCTGTAGTGTGAATCAATCATTGTCCAAATCCTTCTCAATGGGAATGCATCTTAATGCAACCTCCTTTGTTCTAAACATGGTTGCCCATGGTTGCTCTGAGTTTGTGTCGATGTTGTGCTTCGATTTGGCTCTGGCTGTGCACTCTGGCTCTATTCACAATATACACAATAAGGCTCTATCTGAACCAATAACCCGTCCTGTGCGACGTAGAGTGCTTGATCCTTTCAGCCTTCGTCCTGAGCTCATCTACGCATTTCATTATCATGTCTACCCCCTCCCTCCTTCTTCCCCTATTGTTTATGCTGCATTAGGAACATTCTGAAGATTGTTTTCTCAGAGGAGATCACATATTAACATACTGGGGCAGTTCAAACGTTTTAAATCTATTACTACATTCAATACAAAGTTGGATTCATTTTGTTGGATTTCATTCACCCCCCCCCCCTCACCCCCTGTGATATTAAACATTGCGAGAGGAGATAAAGGGTTACCAGCATGCGTTTAGGTTTTTCATGGTTGCTTAGATTAAATTTGTATTGATTAAAAAGTCAAACGGATAAAGTAGCTGGCAGAGGATATAAATTGTCCCTCCTGGGAAATAATATTTTTTTTGAGAGAGCACCAGGTTTCCCAAACCCCTCAGTGTCCCTTGAGGCTTTTGGGCTTAAGCACTCTTAGAGTTACCATCCGTACATAACATTGCTCAATTTCACGCTCATCCAAAGTAAGGCTATAGCGGGGGCTCTGACCATCATGAGGTTCCTGCCACCGTTCATCTCTCCCTAAAGAGATAAGGTAAGCAGATGAGCCATTTGCCTTGCAGTGCTTTGACACTGCATCATGTCTGTGTTTCACTGCTGTAATTGGTTGCAGTGAGACACTCGTTCCTGTCAACAAAGTTGCTTTGATTACAGTGAACAGTTCCAAGACATGAGTGTTTGGGGCAATACGAATAGGGAATCCTAAACGCAGAACCATTGTGGGGTCTCGTGGTTGTATATGGGCATCACTGTACAAAAAGGGGCACGTCCGCATGAGTCAACCAGAAGTGGTATGCATTGTTAGTGTGTCACGCTACATTGTGTATGTGCCTAAAGTGTGTTCCATTCCATTACTGATATTATTCCCTGGTTTCTTTACCCTTTTATGCTTAATAGGTGTTGGGCTTGTACTGTTTAGACAAATAAGAGCAAGTACTACGCGTTTTATTTAGCAACTTTAATGTGAATTGAATCCAGCTTCCACATATCCTACATCTGTTGAAATACAGGCTGTAGATCCGTATGTATTAGGTTTATTTGAACCTAAGTAATAAATCAGATTCCTAAGGAAATATCTTTTGCATTTAATCTCTCTCTCATGACCTTCCTCCAACGGCAGTTCATTGAATTTGAATGTTTGAATGAACAAAAGATCTGTAGATCTCTGAATATCATTTGAAATGCAATGCCTTTGTCCTCAAACATACAGTTGAAACACAAAGCCAGTATGCAACTTAAACATTGCAATGACACGTTTGCCTTTAGTACCAAGTACAAGAGATGCCTGAGATGATGTTGATGCTGCGTGTCCATCTCAGGGGCGGACACTGATGTGTTCTGTCTCATCACATCAAGTCATTAGTCATTAATGAGTCTGTTTTGCAATGCAGAGAGACAGCTATGGACGGCATTACAAATGTTTGGGGTTATTTCTCAAATGAGGTGGGCGTCCTAGCACAGGCTAATGAGAGGTGCTCCGCGTAACACCGGGTCAGACCAACTGGAGGCATCTCTCGACGGACGAGGCCATTCTGTATTCACAAGCACCTCTTCCTATCTGATTCACTGGTGCGAGGTACCGCGATGGCCGCAGCGAAATGGGCATGCAGAAGAGCTGTTAAACGTGGTCCTTCTTCTTCCGTGGCCTTAACTGCCTCTTGTTTTTCAACATTGCATCATCACGTATGCACAAGGATATGAACCCACCTGGGAAAAATATGTTAGACCCTCCCACCCCCCTTCACCTTCCTTCCACCACCACCAACCCTTTTTTCTTATCTCTCTCCTCTCCCCAACTGTTGTATTCTCCACTGACCTTCTCAAGCTGTTCGCAGGTCCTACACATTTCCATTGACCTGCTGGCGCTCCGCTAGTGGCTGTCAGTTTGAGTTTGTCTGCTCCGGTTGACATAGATGAACAATTGCAGTAGATCAGTCATTGCCCTACTCTTGTCACTTCCTAATCCATTTGCACGATCGAGTCTTCATACAGGCCTATAGGACGGACTTGGGTTTTGACAACACACAAACCGTTGTTGGGCTCTGACTTACTGGGTCATCGGTCTAGGTATCACTCTTATTATGAAACCATTAGAGACGGTGACAATGCAAATATGACATTGGAGAGTTGTTTTGAAATAGGTAGCCGACTGGTGTTTGAATTCCTAACTGACATATGGTGCAAAAAGAACGAATGCTAAAGTCATTGCAATGTTCCCTAAAACAGAATTGACAAAAAAGGTCTCAAGGGCAGGAACTAACAGAAACACTGACAAAACAAATGAGCAAAAGCAAACAAATGCTTTCCTTAAAGTAGTCCCTCTCACACTAAGATGAAACATTCGTATGTGGGGAAAACAAAATTGAGCGTGCAACACAATGTGTAAAATTGGCTACAAACACAATTTAGGACAGGATACACACACAGACACACACAGAGACTAATGATGTCATGCCCTCAAACAGACAACGAAAGACAGTGAAAGAACATTGGCGAAGCTCAAAGGTAGGACGTATATATACCCGAGACCAGCTGCAGCCTCGGACACATAACGTGTTGGCACCTCCCACCAGCTGAGTAGAAGATAACTGACTAGCATGATGTAACCCGAAACACCCAATTAATTCATCCCGTAACATCAGTGCGCATGTTGCTAACGGCTAACTGACATGTTCTATGTCTGCTGCAGATGTTGTCCATGCAGATGTGTAACGTGGTGAGCGAGATCGCCTTGGAGAAGGAGCGCTGCGAGAGCTTCGCCTCTGTGTACAACACGTCATCAGGTCAACACCCCCCACCACACAGTCACATCGTTAACCATGAAAGGACACAGGCAATGCAAAGAACGCAGTCTCTTCAGAAACAACACTATTTTATTTTATAGTCTTTTTCCTGATACTTAACTTCTAAATTAAATACTTAAATAGTAGTTTCAGTGAGTCAGTACTGTAAGTAAATATAAGGATTATAAGCTTTTTTTCCCCCCAAAGAGAACAAGATTGTCATTAAAATACTTCAAATTATTTTGAAAGTGCCACCAATTTCTACAGGAATCAGTGTTCAAAACATGAAGAAAATGCTTGTTGAATCCCCTGCTATGTACTTTTCACAGAAGAAAATGTTTTAGTTTCTGTTTATGGTTTATAAATGTATGCTGTGTTGTTGTTACGTATAGGTCCTCACAAATGTACAGGAATTACACAATATTGCTAATCCATATTGTACAGTATATAGTTTGTGAATATTGATAGCATCTAGCAGTACCTTCCTGTTGAGTAAATGAATCCAATAGAGAGCTGAAGAAAAAGGGCCCTTGTAAAGAATGCAAGCATTGTTTACAGTGCATTGATAAGTGAGCAGAAGCATATATTGTATATATGCATATATACCATATATGTTTTACATGGTATACTGTATGTAAACATACTGTGAGATTGATATAGTTTTAGCAGACAATGAGGCCACTACTGTTTCTACTGGAGGTGTTTAGGCAAAAAGTAAATTGCATTTCATATTTTAAATGTGCAAAATTCAAAACTCATGTCATTCATTAAGTAACGAAGTAATGAATTCTACTTTATGTAAAATACATTAAGTCATAGCGCTGCGGCATGTATATGTAGTTGTCAAACGTCTCTGTGTATTTACATGCATGACTGCATGTGATGTTATTTTGACCATCTTCTTCTGGTAGGCTGCCAAGGGATGTGGGACATCATTACCTGTTGGCCGGCAGCCAAAATTGGAGAATCTGTTACGATAAAGTGTCCCAATTACTTCAGTTACTTCAGTGACCAACACAGAGGTAAATTAAAGTTTAAATCGTCTTACTATAAACCAGTGATCACTTTACAGTTAAACTAATACTGTACACTAATACAACACATTTACAGTAGCTGACAGTGATGATTCTTGCATAAGTGAGTAACCCAGGTTCATGACTGTCAAATTCAACTCAAGTCATTATCGGCTGCTTATTTTTTTAAATGCTGATTATTGATGTTTCAAGCGTATTAGAGTCACCGTGAGATGGAAAATGTTAGTTCTGCGGTAGCACTCGCAAGTGTTTCAGAGGTTAATAACAATAAGTAAAAACCTGTGTGCTTCATGTCTTAAAGATGGTTCATAAGTGCTGGGTATTCTAACAGGGATGGTGTGATACAGAGAAAAGTGTGTCACTGAAGGGGCATGTTCTCATTGTGTTTTCAAGATAAACAGAGAGAGCGAGAGGGTGAGACAATAGGAACAGAGTAATAGAGCTATTAGCATGGCAGCATTGTGCAGAAATATCTGCATTTACAATCCATTTGGAGCTTTGATGCTTAAGCATTTTTCACACCAAATTATCTCTGTTGTTGTTTGTTTTCTCTGAACGAAACACAGCACATTTTCTGTGTAAGAAAACGAAGCATCTTGCTTACACAGAAAATGTGCTTGCTTTTCCCCAGTAAGTGTAAATACACTGAAGTGGAATGAAATGCTGAATTAATATCCAAAGGAAGATTTCATTATGTCGGGAGTTCACTTTAATTTGTGGTTCACTTATGTGTACAATTATGTGATTTATTGGCTTGCTTTACATTTGAAGACTAAAATGTTCTTGCCCCTAAGAGCAGCCAGCCTGTGGTAGCTGTTCTAAATGGAGAATGAGGAAAAGCTCTTTTAGGTACAGTACCCAGCTGCCTATATAGAGCCATGGCTCTTCAGCCCATTCTCTCAGTGTCAGGTTTGTTGTTATGAACCGCCATGAACAAAACCTCTCTGTGCTGTATTTTGGGTTTATACTGCTGCTCTTCCTTCTATTAATTCATTTTCTCCACATATTCTGGTGTCAGACCAGTTGATTAGATCTTGTGATTTTATATATTTTGCATAATTTAAAAGATAAATACACACTGTCATATACACAATTAATACAGTGTTGGAGAGGCAGAAAACCCAATTGGTTTATTTAAAGCCTCCACTTTACTGAAATTACATTCACATATTAGGAAATACACAATTTATCATGCCAAAACCAAATAACTAATATTACATCAACATAATAGCAAACAGCAACAAAATATGTAGAGCACAATTAACAATAAAATGAACAAATGAAGAGTATGTAAGTGTGTGATATATGTGCATGAATGCATCTGTATGTGCACATGTTTCTGATGGGATAATTTACTGCTACAGTATATCTGCTTGTCACTTGTAATTGAGGGTTTTGCTGCCAAAGACTGCGATGTGTACTGTATGCTTGGTTAATTTGCCATTAAAAAGGGATCAGACCAAAAATAAAATATTTTGTTTCCAGACCCAGAAGCTTTCTGAATCATACAGATATAAATAATATACCTATTTCTCTCTTATTCTACTGAGATCTGTTGTCAAATCTAGGCTGATGGATTCCAATTTCCTTTCTTTTGGTACCTTAGGGCTATTTTACTATAGCTTTCTACTTATACTCATGTTTTTCTCATGCCTTTATGACCCCCATATCAGCCTCATATATGCCCCTTCAATGTCATATATTCTAGTAGATCTACACACCACCAATGACTGTGTTGTAGTGCTAATATCTGCTTCATGAATTCTGCTACAGTTTATCTTGAGCCGAACTGGAGGTTTAATAAAGGTTTTGGATATGTCTTTAGAAGGGATGGTGGAATGCAATGTGAATAGATAAATCAGTGACAGCTGAAGTACAGTCCACAGAGAAATGCATCACAGACTGGCAGCAGGAAAATGTAGTACATAGTTTTCCATGTAACTCATGCTTAGTATGGGAACAATGAAATAAAAGCAAGAAAGCACTTATCTTGTAATCTTGTTATGGTGGACAAACGGTCTGGTGCCATATTATGTTATAATTAATTTCCGGAGGCTTTTTTGATTCATCCTTCAACCATAACGAGGCAGAAAAGAAACAACCAGTGCTATACAAGGAAGCTGCAGACTGAATCTTAACGCTATAATCCCTAACTATAATCATATCTTATTTTCTATCATTTTCAATGTGAAGGCTATGTCACCCCCTTATCAGGTATCAAAACAATACTGTGCCTGTGGTCTATTTCCTCTGTTTGCCCACAAAGCATGCTAACAAGTGCAAGTTCCAGGACTGTGACATTTTCTCTCGCTCTTACCGTTGAGAGTCAAAAAGCAAATTAGGTTTTACAGGAAATGTGTCACTTCGAAGATGGAGGGTGCACTTTAAACCCCACGCGTTTTGATGGCCGCATGTAAGTGACGTAGTTATAAAAAAGTATTGTAATCAGTAATGCAACAGTCCTACTGAGATTTAGTATGTTTCATGTATTCAGGCAATATTTCTTTCTTGATGTATTGAGAGATTTTTTGCAAGGTTTACATGAAGTAAAAGCCCAACATTAATTGGGGACAGTGAACAGATTCTCATTAAATTAGGAACAGTGAACACAAGAATAAATATTTGTTTAATTATTCACTACGTTTTGTATCATTTTGCTTTATATTTTCCTGGTTAATTGCAACTGTTATGCTGGAAGGAGTTCGGACCCAAGCACATGGCACGTAGACAGAACGTAACAAAGATGCTTTAATGTAAACAACAAACAAACAACACTTAAAGTTAATAATCAATAATTTAATAGGAATAGGAGACACACAAGGGCTACAGTATAACCCGGCGGTAGACCGTAGACTTTCTGTCCATTAGCTGCTAGCATGGCACCTCAGTGACACCTGGAAACACTTCTTCAAACTGCACCGGACATTGACGGGCAAATAGGGGCTTAAGATGCTTTACTCAGCGCCCCCGTGGATTAGAGCCATGCGGCTACAGTACCATGGTACCTTTGAACAGCTGAACCGCTCCGGAAGCCTTGTTCCTCACACACACACACGCACACACACACACACAGGCCGTTGACAGACAAACTGACATTTTAGAAGAACCTTAAGTTGCAACGCAACACCAAACACTGACTTGAAGAAAGATATATGTTTTCCTCATCTTTCTTGACACCTGAAGTGTTCTACAACAGACATGCTTGTGTATTCATCATAACATTGTTTGCCAAATGTATTTCCTAAAATCTGACACTGATTTTGAAGAACATAAAGGATACAAGAACAGAACGTTTTCCTTCAATTACTCTCTTGATTTCGGCCCATACTGTGTATTGGCGCAACAATGTTAATCATTGTTCCCATTTGCATGGCTAAGTTTAGCCATGTCTTTTGTAACCTTCTCAGGCCAAGCATTCAGACATGGTTCATAGGTTAAACACACGCTAACAGGTTCTGTTCCATTCCACTAACTTATCCCTATGCCCTACTCCCTGAGCAGGTACCTTTTCAGATTCTATGTGCCTGGTGCACTCCACTGTGAAGAGAGGCAGTTAGCCTTCCCTCGCAAAGTGCTGTTCTTCTCTGCCTAAATGGCAAGCTCAATAAAAGCTTCCTGTGTGCATTAGCTTCCACAGGCTGTATCAAATAATTTAGGGAAGATTTTTTCCCTTCACTTGTTTTCATGTTACCGTGCGGTGCGCTGAGCTGTTTTCATACTTCTATGTTCTCAATTTAAGTTGCCGTCAACTGATCACGAATTTTCTAATTGAAGACTTTTCTGTTTATTTCTAATTAAGGGCTCTGTGTTCCCTTTTGCTGAGTTATTACATTGAGCAGTGCTTGTCAAGCCTCTTGACCCCCTAAAAAGTAGTGAGTTGCTTGTGTGACCCTCTTTGGAAATGTCCACAAATGGCACAAAAAACACAAATTAAATTAAACACAATTTAAAAGAACATTTATTTCAAAGTCTCAGTCTCCGGGAGTCCTGAGTTAGTTTTAGGAACCATTATGTTTTGTAATTAAATATTTAAAGGAGTTTTTGGCAGAAGCACCATAATTGCAGTCTCGATAATCTCCTGAGTAAAATGTCCTTGTATGACCATGATTTATAGATGTACAATGTTATTACAAAGTAAAAGTGTGTGTCTGATAAAGGCAGTTGTTTGAAAAAGACAAGAAATGGTCTTATTTGCTGCTTTACTTTATATGAACAGCTGCAGCATCATTGTAAACACCAGGAATGTGTGCTGGCACTGTGTTATATCATCAGCATGCTACTAATAATAACATTTTCATTATATAAATGTATAGATTCAATCTAAAGAAGATAACTTATCACATTTATTTTTGCCACAATGTACAAATACGTTTAGTTTAGTTTTAGATGCACAATTAGGAAGTACAACTATTATGCTGTCATGTTAATTACCACAAAGTCTCATAATTGTCACATTTTAATTGGTGGTATATTTCTGTTTTCAAGTAAGATACAGCATATAAAAATCAATTGTAGCAATACTAGCCTGTCTGTGACAGAAATTAACTAGTTTCCTTTAATGGCTATATACACTGTTTAGAGAAGAGTGGTAATAACTCCTTTAAAGGCAATAGGCGACATCAGGAATGATACAAGCAAATGTTGTGGTATTACCTCCTAACCTCTGGGAAAAGATGTATTGTGGGTTGTCATGACATAGATTAGCTCAAATTCTTACTGCCTGTCTCAGCGATATTAGAGATATCAATATATGGATCTTCTAATCTGAAATGTTATCTCAGGGGACTATGAGTAACAGTGTAAACTAAAATAAATAATGGCTAGTGTTGCTATATGTGATATAGTGTTGTGTGTGTCATCCTTAACATACAGATCATAATGTGATGATTGTTTTCATCACACACAATAGAATGTGACAGCCCATGTCAGAGCTACCCTGTACCTTCTTTATGAAATGTTCTTGTGAATGAGAATGGACACAGTATGCTGTTAGCTGAGGTAGCTGATCGATGGTGGCAGCTGTTGAACTTCTATAGCTTATGTCCTGACAACCACACTACAGTTTTGTGTACTACATGGAAACATTAAAGGTGCCTTCAGCAAATATTTAGAATATATATTTACATGAAAATATTATCTGTTTTAGTCCGTTTGCACTCAGGTAAGATGGCAAGCCAACTGAATCTTGCAAAGATGCTCTGACTCCATCAGTCTATATGACTTTCTGACAGGAAACGTCATACTAGAGCACATGCATGCACGAACATGCACATGTGTCTAGCCCAGCTATAAATACAAAGAATATAGAAGCAGCACGCACAGAATAAGTGTATACATAGACCACCTTTAAAGTATAATTTTTATCTCTTTTCAAATAATACATATTCATTTCTAAATATTTGGGTTTACATGACTTTTATTTTCTTTGTACCTTATTTCCATTTCTCTAGTCCAAATTATGGATTAATAGTTGACCAAATTGTTGCAGAATAAATTAGTTTGATGAAAATAAGTGTTAGTTGTCGTAGTGAATCTACCGTATCCCAGCGTGCATATGTGCATGTGCAGGCTATTACAGTGTAACTTCACCCCAGCTTTGAGCCTGACTCCACCCACTGCACCAAAATGCTATAAGCAGCAGGCAAGGAGCTCAGCGGGAGTCAGGAACAAGCCGATTGGCTGTGTGAATGTGAGAGGCAGGTGTCGCTGGCTGCTCACTCTCCATCAGCATATATTTAGACATGAGCGTGCTTTCCACCAACACAGCAGTTTCTCCATTAAAGGTTGGCAGCTGTGGGAATTGCGCAGCCCACCTCTGATTCGAGGGCGTTAACATTTAAATTTGACGACGCACAAGTGCGCGTAAAGTGGGCGAACTAAAAACTGACATGACGTGCAGAGCTATTTTCAGCCCATAAAATGGCAGCTTTTCTAAAAATGTTGTCAATATTAACCCCAAGCATTGATGTGTCATATCAGTTCTGCCTGTTTCTTAGTCTACAGCTCAAGAAACACATTTTAGGGTGCTGTTACTTTTTAACAATGAATTACAGCATAGACCATACCTGCAGTCAATTCCGCCTACTAAGCATTCAGCAATGCTTGTAGTGTGTAATGTTTTGCGGTGGCTGAAGAAAGCGTTTACTGTGGCTTGGTTTATTACAGTAATGTAGGAAACAAGAGTCCTTGTGACAGTTTGATAGCATAAATCACATTGCAGCCAGTAGGGCTAAATAAGCACTAAAGTCTAGCCTCTGGATGGATAACTGTGACATATTGTCTGCTCTGTGTTTAGGAAACCTCTCTAAGACGTGCACAGCAGACGGCTGGACGGAGATGCACCCCATAGACATCGCTGTGATCTGTGGGTATAATATCAACGGCACTGGGGAAGACGTGAGTCAACCTGGGCAGTCTCAGACTTAAAGGAGAATTCTGCTAATTTATCATTTAGACACACAATCTTGGTCAGACACTGACCAAAATCGATGTTGTCTATTTTCTGGTACAGAAAAGATCAGGCTTCATTGGGGGCATCTAACCCATCGGTCTAACTTACTCAAAATGTAATAGTTTGAAGCACTTAATCATATTTCGGTTAAAAATTATCAGGGAAAGGTATAGAAATGAGTCAGGCTGTTGTTGTGGTGGGAATGTCCCTCTAAGGTGCTGGTAGTATAGATCTACTAATGACCTGCTGCGAATAACCTCGCCACAGCAGGGGTGCGTCAGAAAGTAGAAAGAGTCCGATGAGAACGTGTTCTTGCCACCCACCTATACCAATGGGTGGTGGCTGGTGGGTGGCAGGACTATCTTGGCTGCTTTGTTCCATTGTATAGACTCTGTGCCTTTATTTGATCCTATGCAGACACTACTGTAAAACGTTTTGATAGCTTGATAGCAACCATGCCCATTCCATTTCCAGTTACGAACGGAACACTGAAATTATATCCAAAATGCTGTAATGCAAGCCACTGGACGTTGAGAATCAAAGAATAGAAATAAGCGGATAAAAAGCCAATATATACAAATTGTTTCCAGTTAATCACGTACAGTGCCAAATGTCACCATTTGTGAAGCATGAATCAATCAATCAATTCATCATTGACATTATGGTGTTATTTCTATATGTTTCGACAGCCTGATTTATTGCTGGTCAAAAACAACTGTAATAACACTGATTGACATTGACAAGGCTGTCATTCTGACTTCATCGCCATTAGTGCCGGGCATTTCAAAGTACATTGTGCCATTTTCATAATTAGTCAGAAGTCGTAAACACAATAGTTGTCTAATGTAAGTTCCTCATTTGAAGTTGAGGTTTTGCATGCTGTATGCAGACGAGGGCTGGTTGAGATGAGTGTGCGTGCTACAGGATGATAAAAGCTTCCTCGCTCGGCACTCTCCTTTCTGAGCTATACGTCCTGCTTCATTAGTATGCTACATAAGCACTCTAGGAGCCTGGCTCATGACGGACTCTGAAAGGAATTGGATGCCAGTCTGTCTGGGTGCATGATGACCGCCAGATGTCAGAGCATATTGCGCCGCTTCGTCAAGACCGAGCGCTTGTAAAATATGCCAGATAAGGAGAATTGTACTCTGTTATGTGCTACTTGATACACCAGCGCAGGCTTTCAGCTAGTCACGGAAAAGTGCCAAAAAGCCCCTTACCTTTAAGTTAAAAGGGCCATAAAAAAGCATATAATTAAGTCCCCTCTCTCTCTACACTCTTCTTAAACTCTTTTACGGTTATATATTGCTTCTATCCAGTCTACACCTGCATTTTTCTCTGATTTAAAATGACATACTAATTCATGTACTGACTCCAACGATTCATTTTGATTAAGTATACAACGTGTCTTTTATGGATGCATGGCATTCGGGATCTACTTTAATTTGTGCACATTCCGTGTCCTGTTTTCCTCCTGTCGCTTGTCGTTTGTTGTTCTGCAGGGAAGGTTCTTCTGGCAGGTGAAGATCGGTTATACCATTGGTCACAGTGTGTCTCTAATCTCTCTCGTCACAGCCATCGCCATCCTGTGTATCTTCAGGTAATGTGTCTGGCGGGGAGCAGGCGCACACACACACACTACAGACCTGGGCCGTGTTTCAGAAAGTTTAGTGAAAACCAAGTTTGTTTTCCCTGAAATGAGGTAAACTCATTTCAAATATGTTTTCCGTTTCAGAAAGGTAACTGTAATGGATTTTCTGTCCCAATCAATAGCACAATTACTATAAAACCAAACATGATTAATCTTGTACCCCGACACATTGGAACTAACAAAGTGCAATATTAAAGTGCAAATACACAAATGTGCAACTGATATTCTACACAATACACACTGACGGCAAGGAACTCTGGGAAAGGGAAATAATTGCTTTTGAGAGACAGAGAGTTGTTAAATGTTAAATTTTCCTAGGTGACATTCCGTGAGCTGACTAGAAAACGGATTCAACAATTAACAGTCTGCTACAAGCATGTTGTAAATGTAAATGGCGGTGTGGCTTTTTCTGAAAGTATACACAGTACTGTGTATACTCTACACAGTACTGTGTATACTCTACACAGTACTGTGTATACTCTACACAGTACTGTGTATACTCTACACAGTACATACTACAATACTACTAAACCATGTCCAATTTCAGCTCTAAATTACTTTATAAGCTCTAAGATACTTGTTTTACAAATGAAAACAAGTAACTGAAAACAAAGGATTAGTGAAAACATTGCCTTATACCTTTCTGACTACCTTCAGATAGACACATTTCTTTGAGTTCTTCAAGCATCCTGCAGGACCATTTGACGGCACATGGCTGAATGCGCGTCCCTATAATGCATGTCATCCTATTGTGTGTGGTCACTACCACGGAGCTCACTGTGAGATGAAAGGACTACATGTGCTGCATTACTGTTCCATTGTCAAAGCCAAGGCATCAAACCAGCCTACACTTAATCTGGGATGGGTGCAGCTCGACACTCTAAAAGGAGACTTAAACTACGCCGAGAATAGGGGGAAAGAACTTACTGAATAAAACAGTCACTAAAACCCTCAGTGCAGTACACTTCTTCCCTGTCTGCCTGGGTGTGGAAGATATAGATGAACCTGTCAGTGCCAGCTGATTCTGGGATTCTTAAGTCATAGCATTACATTGCATGTAATTTCAGATATTATTGATCTCCTGTTTACATTGCATTTACATTTACATACAATTTATTCTCACTAGGTAGGTCTTTGCTTCCATATGATGTTTCTGAGGGGTCTATATGTTCCCTTTAGCAGCACACACACAGTCAGGATAGCGTGAAGGAATAAGGTCATGGCAAACACGAGACAGTGTGGAGCTTGTGTGTTATGACTGGGTTCAAAGAGCCATCTAGAACTGTGAAGCTAGGAAAGTCAATTAAGATAATGTATAAACTCAACAAAAAAAAACTGAAATATTTTTTATTTAATTTTTACACAAAGGAGGTCCCTCTGTCATACTGAGAATGTGTGGTATACTAAACCTGTTAAGAAGTGGTCAAAGCTTAAGAACCCAAACCAGGTGTGAAAACTTTAGAACACTTGATGTTCGTGGGGCATTTTTTGCCACACAAAAATACCTTTATTTAAATGTGGCATGTCCATCAAAGTGAAATACTTTGCAGTCATACCTTCATGGCAGCTTATTATTTTAAGACAGTTTTACTGTAAATAGTCTGCTATAGCAAGCTGCTAATCAGGAAATGAAGAGTTTGCTGAAAATGTACATACTTAAAAAACCCTTCCCTTTTGCCTAAAACACAACAAATCACAACAAATCAAATAATTCCAACAAGGTCAGAGGGAGAGGGAAGTGGCCAAACCCCACATGAATGACGCTGGAATGTATAGCAATCACATATTTCACATACAGTATGTAAACACATCCTCAATTTAACACAGAGTACCAGATAGCATACAGAGCTTAATTAAGAGTTAATTAACAATGGGAGATGCCATTTTTACATATTACCTTCAAGGACTAAATAATTATGACATGGGCCCCTTTATCATGTTTGAGTGTGGGCTGTCTGTCCATGCTCTGTGTCAGACGTGCGTTTCTCTCTCTGTTCACTTTACAGGAAGCTCCACTGCACCAGGAACTACATCCACATGCATCTGTTTGTGTCCTTCATCTTGAAGGCCATCGCTGTGTTTCTCAAGGACGTGGTCCTCTACGAGGTCGGGGAGGTGGAAGACTGCTCCTCGGGCACCGTGAGTTATGTCGTCATGGTGATGCTGAGGTTGAGTGGCAGGGGTGCGAACAGAGCAAGGTGTGTCACGCGCAGCTGCGTTTGACTGATTAGCCACACTGAGGCTCATTACGAGGGCTGTAACGTGACGCAGGTTTCAAGGGCAGGGTCAGTCATTCTCTAGAACGCTACCTAACTTCCAGCTCCAATCAAAACAATATCCCTCAGCCTCTCCACACATTGAAACGTATTGTGAAGCAAAGCGTAGTGCTTTGGCTATGTTGTTGTGTCCGGTGCTCGCCACTTTGTTTATGTCCCTATTTACAGAGCAAGGGCTGTGTATAAGTATCGTGCTAAAGTTATTACAAGATTTTTTGTTTTTAATCAGGTTCTGATTCACTGGCCGTTTCTCCTTTAGTCAAACCATAATGTAGAAGTGATCTAATACACACTGTGAAAAGCACATGCCACGGAAAGCCAGCGCAAGGATGAGAGCCTCTGAGATCATCGTCATAGTACGTTTATGTTAATTCACAAGACCACATTGCTTGACAAGCGAGGGTGTTTTGTGTGTTTTGTTTGTGTGGTCTTTTACTGGTCGCAGTGTGTTACAGTAATAAAAGCAATGCACTTATCAGGCCACAGCCGCTGTCAAATGCATAAACACCAAATACAAAGTATGTGCGTACATGTACATATTTACATGTTTGCCAAACACGCACACACACGCACAACACAATATGACACGATAAAAGTATAATTTAAATATATTATATAAAACTTTTTATGCATACTTTACTGCTTTATAGAAAAGCAGATGATACACATAAACACATATACTCATACAAACATGTATCATGATAAAAGTATCATTAAAAGATATTACATAACAAATGGATCTGTACTTGTGTATGACTATTCATCATTGCCACTTTGACTGAAACTGCTGTCTTGGCGAGATGTGTCCATGTGCTTGTGCATGTGTTTATTTATGTTAATCGGGATCATCTATTGCTCGTACCGCACCAAATGCATATAAACCATTCACTTACCATGTCTATCCGAGCACCAGTGATGGCCTGTTTTGACAGATGGTGCTCCGCTGAGTGGTTTTAACAAGTTCGAAGGCGTTATAACATGTGAGAAAGAACCACGGTAATCTTTCTCCCCTTGACAGATCAGGTCAAAATCAATTGCGGTGTCATATGTCACCTTATCTGCAATGCAGATTACCAGGACTAGACAAATACAGCACCACAGAGTTCTGTCTCTCTAACACAAAATGCCTTCACCCCATATAGCTTTTATCTTTTTACAATGAATTAAATGAACATGAATATTAAATGACACGACACACATTATTTTGAATATTTATTGTATTTCAATGGTACTGTGTTTAATTATTTAATCTAATCTCTAGGTTTCTATTCTACTAATGAACTAAATTAAGAGCCTGTTGACCTCTCCTTGACCCCAGGGCTCTAGGTTTGGGACGATGATTAATAATAATAATCATTGGTAGCTGAGAAAAGGCTTTTCTCCTACAGGGATTCAGACATTACAGTTTAGTTAATATTTAATGTGAAAACTTTTAGGCTCGTTCATCATACATACAGCCTCTGACGCTGCAGCAAGAGGCTTGCCATTTGTGGCATCACGTCACGTCTTTTGCTGGAGTTTGCTTGCCCCTGTTATGCTGTTGTTTGGGTTTTTGTTCAGGACTGTCTGTGTGAGAGGGGTGGCGTGGGGGGGACCTCTGTTAGAGGTCTCTCTGAGAGGGAGGGCGAGCAATGCCTCTTCTACTTCCATGTTTCGCGTCTATCCACGCTACTTGCTTTCATCATTATTCTAATCTAATGCTCTCCTGCCTCTCACACGCTGTATGTCTCTCTGCTCATAATGCACATCATTCCATCCCTGCACACACCCTGGTCACCTCTTCCCCGTGCTGCATGTATTTCACATCCATCACGCCTATTAGAGCGAGCTAAGCATTCACTCTGCCATGGGGTTGCTGCTGGTAAATTGCCGCAATGTATTGAGGTGTTTTTAGGCATGGTGATGCAGTGGGTTGTTAGGTTGGCTTATATTTTCAAACCCCTCGAGTTTGCAGCGGTCTCCAAACTACTCTGTGAACGTTTACTTCAGTGAACTGAGTCGAATGCTAAAAATCAAACCCCCCCATAAAACACTGTGACTGTGCTAACCATTAGGACAGTGAGCCAGTGTGTTGCATCATCTCTGCAAGTCTCTCAGCAGGAGTAAATAGTGTTCTAAGAGTATTGGAGCGTTGGATGAATTCACCATATACTGTATGCAGACGATGTGCTGCTGTAAAACTCACCCAATGGCTAATAAAGGCAGTCTCTATCAGCCTCTCTGCTCTAATGTGTCTTTTCCTCTACCAATTGAGACACTGACAATTAGACAGCGGCTATTCAGTGCTGAAATCCACTAGAGGCAGTTTCTTCTAAAAGTCTGACAGGTAGAGAGATGATGGAGCCTGCATGTAGCCACCTGCCACTTTATTTTATTTTTGGTAGCCCCATGAATGCATAATTCACAGAGGTTGTTTGCACACTGTCGCTGGTTGTCACACTGCTTCAGACTCCAAACATCTATAAACACTATCGGTGCTTCTCAAGCATTCTTCAATGGCCACTTACTACCTTTGGAATTGTGGGAAATTGACATAAGCACAACAAAACACACTTTCACTGAATGAATGTAGTATGATCATATTTTATGAGACAGCTATGAACTGTGAAAGAATTTGAACAGTCTTTTCCACTGTCTATAATTTGCATCATTGATCTGTTCAGACACACTGAATGTATGAGGTTTAGAGGCACTAAGATTTCCTAAGGATTTCCTGGTGTTCATGTTTTTATAATGACCTTTTTGAATATTATTCAAATAATTAATAATGCTTGCTGCTGGGTCAGATTTGAGGTTAAATACAGTATATCTAACCGAGAGAGACTGAATATTTTTGATTTTACCTCAACGCTTCAACGTAAATGTCACCAGATAGCTGAGGTAGCGCTTTCCGATGAGACAATGGGGCTCATGGGAAATGTAGTCTTTACTCCGTAAAATGCAAACTCATCCCCAAATCTCCTTATCTTAAATCACCTTTAAAGTGTACCCAAATGCACCAGAGCTATTTTCTGTTGGCAGTGAGATATCACTTATTGTCCTCTTTGGAAAGGTAGTTCAAATCTAATGGGATTGCTGCACAAAATCAATACTTACTGTAGACCTAAAGTAAATGTGTGTGTGTGTGTGTGTGTGTGTGTGTGTGTTTGAGCAGGGTGATGAAATTAACAACACGTCAAAATGTAATATAGATACATACATTATTTTACTATGCAACACAACTGTTAGTAGGCTAATGTTTATACAATGTACTTAATCTGTAAGGCATTACCAAGTACCTATGGTCAATCTATCTTGCAAACTGAACATACAAGCTATATCACAATATTTAAATAAAGAAAAGGCAGGGGATCACAATGTCAACATTACATTGCAATGTACTACATGTAGATGGGTGCAGTGTGCCCATCCTACTCTATACTGTACATAATGCTTTCGTCTGTTAGCCTGGCCCTGTAGAACATGTATTGTACCACCAGAACGACGTCATAGTAACGGTATCCCCGTGTGTCTCCTGTCAGATTGGCTGCAAGGCAGTGATAGTCTTCTTCCAGTACTGTATCATGGCCAGCTATTTCTGGCTCTTGGTGGAAGGCCTCTACCTTCACGCTTTACTGGCCGTCTCTTTCTTCTCTGAGAGGAAGTACTTCTGGGCGTACATTTTGCTTGGCTGGGGTAAGTATGTGATCGCTTGTGTGGTTTGTGCTGTCTCGGGAGGGGGGGGGGGGGGGGTCATCAACCTGAATATGAACTTTTATCTCGTTTGTTCTCAGGAGGCCCGACGGTTTTCATAACAGCTTGGAGCATTGCTAAGGCCTTCTACTACAATGTGGGGTAAGATAAACACAGGCTAGAACAGAAGGTAAACTGTTAAGCTTACTTTGCTAGGTCATAGTAATGTTCTATTGCTGCCCAGTGCCCTGATACATAATGTTGTTCTGTTCCCCAGGTGCTGGGATATCATTGAAAAAACAGATGTATTCTGGTGGATCATCAAAACTCCCATATTGGCATCAATTCTGGTAAACTTGTCTTTGCTACACATTTCACTCATTCCGTTCAAAATCCGTTATTTTTATTTAATATACACAATATTATTTTTAAATATGATAATTCAGAGGGTATATGACAGCTAGCTTCAGCTTAGGGTTGATCTTTTTTAGCTGTTTAACTAGAATGTTTCTGTGATTTTATAGTCATTGACTAGAGGGACCATTTACATTCTATTTATGTTGAAAATATTTAGTTTCCAGGGCACAGATTTATCTTTATAGGTGGCAATGTGTTAAGATGTTTCTCAGAAATGTGCTCAAAATCTCAGACACACCCGAGCGAGAAAGAGATATTTTAGCTTTAAACAGTTTTATTCTTTCCCGGTACTTTGGAGTTTCTCAAAGGTAGAGAGTGTACATGTATTTCAGATAATTTTGTCCTACTAGATGTCTGTTTATGACCTGACACTGCTGACAGCATTTATTTTTTAGTTCCATGCATTTCTGTACTTGACAGCAGGTGTTGATGAAGCAGTTGTTGTTATTTCCCAATGTCACTTTGGGTCACAATCACCAAGCCATCACACGTCTCTGTGGCACTTGAGCGCTCTTATCTGTGGGTTGAGATCTCTGGGGCTGACTTTGCTTCTCTGGTGTAAAAACACCGACTTTATTCCTGCTGGTTCACCCTTAGGACAACACATTGATCTGGTCTCAATAGTGGAATTTGACATCACACTTTTATAATTAAGTGCAGTTTTACAACAACTTGTGCTGAAATAAAAGATGTACATTTCTCTCGAAACAACATTTATTTTTAAGTCATATTTTACTGAAACATTTAGCTAGACATTTCACAAGTACATTTTCAGTGTTTATTGCTGAGCACAAACTCACACGGTACTGTGGAACACTAATCTATTGTAACATTGCTTAACTTAAACCTACACATTAATCGCTTTATACGGAGCGTGCTACTTTTTGAATGCTCTACAGATGAACTTCATTCTCTTCATATGCATCATTCGAATACTTCAGCAGAAGATCAACTGCCCTGACATTGGAAGAAATGAGTCTAACCAGTACTCGTGAGTGTAACTACTGTATTTAGAGTGTGTTGCTTCGTAGTATGTACACTATTTTTGACTGCTGTTCTCAATTAGCCCAGACTATTGAGGGGGAACTACCTCTACATGTTACCTCAGCATGCTAAATATAAGTTAAAGATAAGCTAAAGATAACTCTTCTGCATATTATTTTATAACATTTATGAGTGCTCAGATTTTTTTGTTTCATGTTGCTCCCTGTAACTGCACTTAAGCAAGACCTGTTTTTAACCTCCACGCAATGTTAGGATTTGCAATCCCTTCGGACTATAAATAATAAAGTAACTGTAGCAACTCTCATTCTGCATAGTATTTCCTTGGCAGACCATATTTTGCACTTTGATTTAGTGGTCTGTGAGTTTAAGTGATTTCCTAGTGATGGAGGCACCTCATAAGCCTGTCATAATGCTTTAGCATGAGCTATTTTCCCCACTTACAGTCTCAGAAATGGTTCCTGAAGGTCAGAGCTGAGCTATTTTTTGCAAATGCCATAAAGGTTACATTCCTTATTGGTTTATAAACAAAATATACAGTATGATTGAATAGCAGTTTTAATGCAGTGGTAATATCAAATATATTTTGTGTGTTCTTTTTTAGGAGATTGGCGAAATCGACACTGCTTTTGATCCCTCTCTTTGGGATCAATTTCATCGTGTTTGCGTTCATCCCCGACCAAGTTAGGACAGAGCTGCGACTTGTGTTCGACCTGATTTTGGGGTCATTCCAGGTAAAGTCTTAGCATATGGCATCTATTTTGCAACATCCTAATGAGAAAAGCAGCTGACAAATCTCATTCATCATCTTACATCAGGTTGCACAAAAGCAGCATCAGCTAAATCAACAAAAGACGTTCTCCATAATGCCGGCTAATATCAAGATACTTCATTGATTAATTCCTACAGCAGAGTTGACTCAGAGTCCAAAGTTATAATTTAGCGGCTGTGAGCTGGAAGTGGTCCTATTTAAGAAAAACCTTGGCTGGTCTCCAGGCACTTTTTTGTCAGCTGAATCACCCTGAGTGTTACGTGCTTTAAGGCCCATGTGTTATTTCACTCTCTCACATAATGAGGCATGATGGAGCACCACAGCTGTATCAACGACAGCTTGGATACCCAAGGACTATCCTTCCAGTGACTTCCCTCCTATCTCCCTGCACTTTCAACGTTATCCATCATGCGAAATTCATTGTCATTCCTAATGCTTGTTTGACACGTATTCCTTTAATGTGTAATCAATTGATAGTCAGTGAAAACACACTACAATATTTTGTGAATTAACAATGTAGATTTGGCTGAACTGTGGCGGCCAGATCCGTGATTTATCTTTTGGTTTATTCTTCTGTCTGTGTGTCGGTTTCTTCCAGGGCTTTGTTGTGGCAGTTCTGTACTGCTTTCTCAACGGAGAGGTAGGCATCACCTTCCATTGATGTAAACACTGTTCCTATAAACATAGGGAAAAGGCAGGAGTCGGCAGGATGGGGGGGGGAAGGCGGCTCTGGCTATTCTCAGAAAATGTAGTTAACTCTCCAGTTTGTATAGGCCTCCCCCGACACACCTCTCATATAGTCTGTGTATGTGAATGTGCGAAGAGAGGTGTGTAACATGCTCATTCTCAGGAGAGCGAAGGGAGTATGAGTCACATGACGTAGGCAATCTTAACACTGATCCACTTGGACCTAATCTCAGGATATTTTCAACTTTCTGTGGAGGGGTGGGAATAAGGATGTTGTAAACGCACATCTTTTTTTTTCTTCTCATTGCTATATTCATGGCAAGATAATTCTGCCCAGGCTACAGGGTGTTTAGTGATTTCCCCGGTGCTGGAGTAGATGATCAAATGCCATCCAGAGATGCAATGGTGGCCTGTATAGGCTCCACGAATAAAGAGTTGTAAACGGTTGTGATTATCAGGCTGAAATATCTGTTGTGCTGTAGTACATTAGAACTGATTGGACTAAAATATGTTTTAGTTAAATCAGTTCAGCTTTGAGTTTAGATGACCCTTCATAGATTAGGTTAAGGATAAGGATAAAAAAACAAAACAATTACAAAGTGCAAAATTCTGACTAATTTTGCACTTTTGATTTAACACAGTAAGGTAAACATAAACAGTGCATTACAATAGTTTTAAATTCACATTATTGACAGTTACAGTACATAGCATAATTTGGCAAAAAACACTTTGATGTTTCTTCAGAAATCTATTTTGATCTAGATTTCTGTCTGGCTTGTGGCGAGGCAGACAGGCGTGGTAATCTACACAACAACATACACAGCACCACTTTCTGTTTGACGGTTTATTTCCCACCACTATGTTATTCAGGACAGAGTGACACTTTTTGGAAAATCTCTTTTTATGATACTGTTTTTATGGTGGCTCCCGAATACGAATGAATGAAACAATGCTAATCACAATTACCAATGAATATTATACCATAAAGAAGTTTTAAGTTTTAAAGACCTCGTATTATAATATAACATATTATAGATTGAACATTCTGTTTTAGTTGGTGTTACACTGTTTAACATGCCCTAAATTGAGATGAGAAGAGATAACTGGTTACAATCATGAAATCATGTCACACCTGAGGCCAAATCTGACTGGGATTTCATTTTTTCCTAATTTCAAAACTAGTCCAGCCGTTTCCAGCACCCTTCAAACACAACAGAACTAGAACACATTTACGATATGGGACCTTCACATCATGAAACAACGAATAACAACTCATATCACCTGTAGTAATCTGATTTGTCCCACCCAGGTCCAGGGCGAGATCAAGAGAAAGTGGAGAAGATGGCACCTGCAGCGACACATGGGCCCTGACACGAAGTACCAGCAGCCGTCCATGGGCAGCAACGGCCATATCTTCAACACCCAGATCTCCATGCTGACGCGCTGCAGCCCCAAAACGCAGCGAGCTTCAGCCACGTACCAGGACGACTCGTCAGTCTGACCTGACGCACGCTCACACTATTTAATACAAGATATGTGCTTTCATAAATGTCTTCATCGTTAACACATACACACACATACACCAGTACAAACGCTCTTGTGCACGTATGTACTCACCAGGGACATGGAGATGGGGTGCAACTTGAAAAGCCACAGGAGTTATTAATAGAGGGCAATAGAAGACTTTTCCAGAAAACAGATTTTCATTCAGTTTGATTAAATGAGGGAATGAGAACAGATAATAAGATGTTGCATTCTTAAATAATTTATTTGCATTATTGCACATGAATACACACATTAGTAGTAGTCTGGGCTCCACGGGCTCCAATTTTTTAATGACATTTTAATATTATATAGGTTCATCAAAATCCAAATAACACATTCTAATACTATTCCTTCACTTTCCTCACAAGTTCACCAGGTAACGTGAGATGTAATATATTACTGGGGTTTGGGGAGGGGATCTGTTATCTACACCACTAGCTGTGCAATAGTATTTAATAATATACTTAAAACCACTTAGTATATTCCTCTAGCTTGACTTTGCCATGCAAATAACTGAGAGCTATGATTGCCTAACGGTCACCAACATAATCCATATTGTTATGCAGATAGAAGTACAGGTGCATCATGGGGGATTTGTATGGCGCTGATTTGGATTGGTAAGGATCTCTCTGTATTAACTTATTTGTTATATGCACACATATACAATTAGCATTCATCTTTTCGTGTTTCCAGTATCATTTGTAAGTTGTAAATTGCACAAATATTGTATAGATTCTGTACAATAGTGCAGTACTTCCTGTGGGTGTTGCTGCTTGAACACTCAATTCTATTGATTTTCTAGAGGTCTAGCGAGTGTAAAGTTGTCGGCCTGTATTGTCACACTGCAGATTTAAGATTGCCAAGCATAATACAGTATACTGTACTTGCTATTGGCAGGAACAATAATGATAAAAGGACATTAGTTAAATAAATGAACGTGGATGGAGGTTGTAGGAAAGGATGGCTTTGGAGTATAAAAAGATTGTGATCTCTTATTTTTATGAGACCATTGTCCCATTCTCTGTTCACATATAGCATTCTTTCTCATGTTCTGTGGTCATAGACGGGTTTTGATAATGTCCTCCTGGCATCACTGCCTGGAATGTCGTTTTGTTTTGAAGTGTTTAGAAGTGTGAAATGCTGTTAAACATTCCCTGCCTACATTTGTTTTCACAGCGTTGGCAGCGCTATAATGTTCTTTCTAGAAATAATCACATTACACAGCTCTTGAGAAGCATTGGAACTGGCCAATAAAAGTTAAAGAACCGTCCATACCGTACATATTGTATATACACTGATGAATGAAGAGTATGCAGTATGTTTTACATGCATTTTTTAAATATTACATGTGTAATAGCTATCTCCGTCTTGTGCCAATCTTTAGTTATTGTATATTTAACTGTGAATCAGCCAAAGTACCTCATGCAGTGTCATAATGAATGTATATACTTTTGTACATACAAATAATTGACAAGTGTTTCTGACATGATTGTGATGTGAGGTTTTCATTCTTTATAAATGTACAGTTAACTGTTTGGTACGTGTTTGAACTTGATATTTTGTGCATTTTGATTTGATATCTGGTGCAATTTGTAGTGTTATACAAATGGACACTACTAGATATATTAAATTACAAATGTATAGTTCACAATTGCATACATCAACTTAATATAGTTATTAAATAACAAATGTGTATAGTTCACAATTGCATACATACTTTGTCTTATATTGTTTTGTCATTTTCATCTGATGTGTCTGTAAATAAAGTTTCTTGGCAAACAGATATTTTTTTCACAAAACTTTTGCAATGGTCCACTACATACAAGTGTATGATATACAATTTTAAAATAAATGATATTGACAATAAAAATTAAGAAATATTCTTCTTATTTACTATGTTCAGAAAGTATAAATTAAAACATAATTCAATTGTTAATGCTAAACATTAACCAAACTCTTTTTAAATATGTTATAGCAAAGTTTAGCAAAAATTGGCATTATTCTTCCAGGGAATTCACACTGTTGGGAAGCTTGATAACTGAGTTGTTCATTTTAATGTATTCTTTTTTAGAAACAGATACCATAAATTATTCCACTAGCCTATGCAAAGCCAATGTCCTTTTTAAACATAATTTAAATATCAATCTAACAGGTTTGTATGTTTCTGAAGATAAAATGTAATGAACATTGTCATAAATCGTATTATATGGCTTATTACTTTAAATCTCACCCTGTCAGTGGAATAAGTGTTTCTCTTTCATTAGATCTTCTTGTGTATTACCCTTTCGTATAAAAAGGAACACCCATTATGCTAGCTGAGTCTTTAAGATGTCACAAGTCCAAATGCCCATTCAGGATAGAGAAATTGCAACTTGTCTGAATAACAATAATACAACACCACTGAGAAATTGCAGGTTTTCAGAGTTTCTCTCTGATACATTCAGTTATAAAGAATTTACATAAAACCAACAGAAAAATACATAAACTGAATGTAGTCTACCTCTGAAATATTCCTACACTGGATTTGTTTCAGTTGGAAAATTAAAATAGGTTTTGTTGACAGTGCTCAGGTGTCTTGCCTAAAAGCATTTTCACTTTATGCATCTGATTAAAAGTGACATTTGGTGGGGCACAACTTGGTCTCAGTCAGAGATGTCCATTGATCACGTGCCTGCTTTAAAAGGGTTCTCTGCCAGATTTCATGCAATCTGATCTGTAACTTGGGGTCACATTACACTGATAGAAGAATAAGTTGCTTCCCCCTATCAAAGGCAAGGATATGGACATGAGACTTTGTGTTACAGTTACCACTACACTATTCATACTTTGGCTTCCCTCCAGGGACGGTGTTTCATTTAAATAGACGCAACTATGGTTGCTACAATTTTTTCTCTTATGTGCTTAGCAGAGCACTTGACACATAGTTTTTTTTGTGTGTATGTATAAATGAAAACATCATTATATAAATTGTTTAAAGTGAACAATTTATTTGAAGGGTAATTTCCATTGATATGTATCAGACTTTTGTAATCTCAAGTCTTTTGTCTTATCTATAATACCAATGTAATGTAACACAAGGAACCATTTTGTTTACCATGGTAATTCTTCATTACTATTATTATTCATAGATATGATATCGTAGAAAAGGCAGTGTGGTATCTTAATTTTAGTTTGTTTTACAGATGTTTGTATTTTTTTATTGTATTTTTACAGGTGTCAATATTATTGTGTATATTATAGCTGTATTGTTAGTTTGAGCAAGCTTTCCATTAGTCACTTTACATATTCTACATTTATCTGAACTTTCTTGAACTTGCTCCCCACCCTTATACCATTTGAGAATGTCACCCATTTCAAACAATCCCCTGGAAAATAAACAGCCATTTCGGTTACTCTATTCTCTCTAGAGTAGAGCAGGGAATTACATTAGCACCAGAATATGTGTAGTGATTTATCAAAGTGAACACATATTGTATATTGAATTTATTACAAGTATACTTCTAAAGTGGCTGATAGATGCGTATCCTGGCTTTAAACAGTCTTAGGAAGTCATTCCGCACCCTCATACAATGACAGGAAGCTTGGTCTTAATTCACAATCAACTTTTATTATTAGTTATGGGAAATATGAATCATATATTTAAGGCATGCCATGCCAGCTTGTTCAAATGATAACATTTAGTTCTGTGTTTAGTTCTGCTCGGGCTAGGCGTAGAGATTCTGAAAATTATTGAACATTAAGGATTAATTATATAAATATATCACACCTGTGAAGACACAATCCATTTATCATGTTTAACCATTAGAAGTATTGTAAATTAATTATACACATAACAGCTGCCAGGAAGTGACAAAATGATAGCATGATAGTTAATTTCTTATAAATATGTGACAGTAAACATTTGAGGAATGTGTAAATATCGCCATGTTATACTCCCTTTCCCTTCAGAAACTAATGAGATCACCTGGTTTAACCTCAGCAAATACATAATAGCATATTGTAATACTTACTTATTAATTATAATGTATGTCTTATAAAACATACATATACATGTAATACCATGCATTAAATATGAACTTCATGAATAATGCTTTGTCATTGCATTTTCTTGATTTCTACTTTAACGGATGCTCCAGAAGACGCTTTATAAGTCTCCCAAGTGTACTACTGATAGTGGACTTAATTTGACACTATCTGTATCTGTTCTCTGAACTTCAAAGCAGATGATGGGTGAATAATGACATTAAGCTGATTGCTTATTTAGCCTGAAACTAAAGTTAAACTATGAACTAAAATATATATTCTCTACATTGGGTAGTACTTTAGATGAGAATATTATTTAAAAAAAACATTTAAATTGGCATTATATGGGTTATTCATCGAGTACAGGGCCGACAGACTGGATGTGTTGTTTTGGTTTGAACAGCAGAGAGGGCTTGTTCTTAATGTACAGTGTGGTTCTTATAACAGCCCTCTACTCCGGGGGGGGGGGGGGGGGGGGGGGGGGGGGGGGGGGGGGGGGGGGGGGGGGGGGGGGGGGGGG